>NC_024130.1:21483367-21524586 GCF_000346735.1 Prunus mume
CATTCCTGTATTCTGCAAATGCCATTTCGGATGTGAATGGTTGTATCCGGAAGGCCTTCAAGCAATATATGGTATACGAATATTACTTTGTATAATGCAATTAGTTTGTTTAAATTATTTGTATAATATTAATTGTTATTGTTCAATCATTGCAGAAAGATGATGAAAAAGGGATGAAACTTATGGTATTAACATAAACCTATAATTTGATTTGTTTGTTTGTGTTTTTTTTTAAATAATAAAATAATATATTAATGTCTACTAATATTTTTATATTTTTATTTTTGCAGACACGGGAGCAAATATTTGATGTGCTTATTTCCTTCTTCCCGCACATGCTTATTGATGTGTATGATTTCCTTGTAAAGAAGGGCCTTCCAATTGACGACGTACTTTGATTTGATTGATGCAGGGGCAAAGTTTAATGTCTAGGAAATGAGTCTTCATAGTTGTGAAGATTTATGCTACTTTTAAGTCTCAATATGTGTATTAATATGGATCCTTCCAGATTCAAGTACCAATTACCGAGGGGCTACTTTGTAAACTTCCAGAGGTTCTTCTGTAAACTTTGTTTTTCAGAATTTAGACTTCAAGGCAATAGACCCGAAAAACATATTCTAACATATTCTAGTAATTTCTGTAAGAGATAATTTTACTAGTCACCACGTATTGTGTGTGGATCGTATCTCACTAGTAGCTTGATAAGATTTCTTTTTTGTTTTTGTCTTTTTGGTGAGATGTACTTTCTTCATTTGAATTATTGATTATATTATACTATAATGAAAAAAGAGTAAGCATGTTGATCTAAATGCGTCCATACTGAGTAGGAATTGTACAAAAAATCTATCATACTTGCATTTGCGTAATCCCAAGTTTTAAAATAGATTAAATTCATCATATTAGTCGGTGACAAAACTTAAGCATGACCACGACTTACTCATAAATTATTAGGGTGCGCGTATCATGTTCAGAAAAATAAACTCAAAAATCATTATTGAAATTTTTTTTAATGGTTATGATTAGCTGATATGACAAATTTAATGGTTATGATTAGACTATTTATCGTACCAAAAAATACTCATAATTAGCTGATATAATTTGTAAATTAGGATAATACAAAAGATATGGAAAAAATATAAGAGAGAAAGTAGTTATGTCATTATCCCGTCGTTATTAGGACGGACGCTAAAAGGTAGACAGAGTCATGCAAACGCCTTCATCTGAAATCAATCAAGCCAGAATCTTAAAGCATCCGACGGTCAGCGACCCCTCCTCCACCGTCCAATAAACATCCTCTATTGGCGCGCCGTCATCGCCGAAACCAAGAAACCGAACCCACAACTTTTATTTATTTATTTTTTCGTCAGGCAAAAGCAGAGGAAGAAATACAGATAGCTGAGGCTCCACCAAACCTCGTCGTTGAATCACTATGTTTGCTAAGCTCTTCAACAAGTCATCGCCACAAGCAGCTTCACATCCTCGGGTACTCTCTGCATTGCTTTCTCATTGCTAATTTGTTTTTGAGTTTCTTTTTCTTAATCGCATTTCATTTTGCTAAAAAATGATTGAATTTATGAATGTTTGAATTTATCTATGATTGTTTTGGTGTGAAAATCATTGACGCGCTACAGTGGAGGCTCATCGAATTTGAATACTAACTGAATTTTACATTTTCATCACTGAAAAGGAAAAAATTTGAAGGAGAAACAGAGGGCTCGCTGTTGATCAAAATTGATTGTGTATAAGCGTATTGAAATTGCTGAGCTGAAACATTTTATGATATTCTTTATTGGCATAATGTGGTTCAGGCAAGGGTCAGACAAGCGGATTTGGATCCGCGCGTCACGGTTCACTATGGGATACCATCCCCTGCATCCATTCTCGCTCTCGATCGCACACAAAGCCTGTTGGCAATTGGAACTCTGTGAGTTTTCACAACTATCATGTTATAGATAATGTGTATTTTCTGTGTTATAGATGTTCTATGTGTATTATACTTGTCACAAGATTTTCATTACTTCAGTTGTTGATGTATATTTTCTTCACTTTATACATATTCTCCTGAGCCCTCCAAATTTTCCTGCTCAAATTCAAAAGCCAAATTTTGTGGTGCATAAGTGTCATTTCTTCAAAATAGTAGAAGATCCTTAGGCCGATTTCCCAATTTCACAGAAGCTCTCAGTATGCGCATTGTCACGCAAAGTTAACAAGTGGGCATTACATGCAAAAGGTAGGAGTTTCTTAACTTGAAGTTGACTTTATTCTGCCCTGAACGCAGGGATGGTAGGATAAAAGTGATAGGTGGTGATAATAACCAAGAGCTTCTTACATCTCCAAAGCCGTTGCCTTTTAAAAATTTAGAGGTTAGTAAGTTCAGAATGTTTCCGGGATCTCATAAGTCGACTTGATCTGTGTATAGTTTGACAGAAATTTTCCTTCTTTTTTGTTCCTCTAACAAGTTGGTAGATTGTGTATTTTTTCAGTTCTTACAAAATCAAGGTTTTCTAGCCAGTGTCTCAAGTGAAAATGAAATTCAGGTATTGCTTTTTCTTAAGCCATCCAAACTTGTAATTAAATACTACATCTGCTACTAGGCACTATCCAATTCATAGAGTTTTTCATCTTGATCCTTATCTTTAATGTTGTGTTTACTGTATTTATATAGTAACAATGTAGATTGGTTTAATAGGTTATTGATGTTGGCAGGTTTGGGATTTGGAACAGAGGCGCATAGCTTCTTCTTTACAGTGGGAATGCAATATAACTGCTTTCTCTGTTATTTATGGCACCAATTACATGTACAGCACTTGTAAAATTTATTTCTGTACTGCATCTTTTGGTCGAAATTCATTGGTTGCAAATGTAAGTTAAAACGTGACAATGGAATATAAAATTATACTATCATTACTGCCAGGTACATTGGAAGCGAATGTGCAATCGTCTCTGTTCTGAAGTATGATGTTGATGATGGAAAAATTAAGTTATTGCCATATTATATTACTGCGAATTTCATAGATGGTAATAGCCAAGGTTCTTGTAATTGGCTGATGCCATATTTTTTTGTAATGCAGACGCCCTGGGGTGCTTCTGTGGTCGTGTAATCTCCACTATATTCTAATGCTCAATTATTTTCTAATTTTGCAGAAGCAGCTGGAATGTCATTGCCTGATCATCTTTCTGTTGTTGGAGTTCTCCATCAACCTAACTCTTTGGGAAACAGGCAAGATAAATCGTGTGAAAATACTATGCCTAGATCCTGGTTTTTCATTTCAAAGCATGCATTTGGTTGTCATATGCTTTTCTACTAGTGGCAAAACATGGTTAATTTTTACGATTATAATTCTCTGGATCTAAAGCATATTGACATGATGGGCTGGACGGCCAGTTTAGGCATATAGTTGTTAATTAAGTGTTTTTATGAGTGGTCATGGACTCTCTTTGACATTCATCAGATTTTGGGCACGATTGACTATTGGCCAAGTAATTCAAGTAGCAAGAGATGTTCAAACTAGTTCCTAAGTTGAACACATATGTTGGCACACACAAACATATATATGCACTATGCACATGCATATACAAGCTATGACCATATATGAACATGCACCAGCATACATATTACCATTCACATTGATTAAAGATGAATTCATAAATAAAACAAGATATGTCATTTCATATTCTTTTGGTTATTTGTTCTACTTAATGAATTTTGAAGAATAAGTCCTTTTGCAGGCTGCTGATTGCATATGAAAATGGGTTGATCATTCTCTGGGATGCTTCAGAAGATCGAGTTGTTCTTGTTAGAGGTTCCAAGGACCTGAAAGTGAAGGAAAAAACAGTCACTAGTTCTCCAAAAGACACAAGAAATGAGGTTTCTGATGCTACAGAAGAAAGCAACCAGGTGGAGAAAGAGATAAGCTCTCTTTGTTGGGTATCTGATAATGGGTCAATTCTTGCAGTTGGCTATGTAGATGGTGATATAATGTTTTGGGACTTATCAACTGCTGCCTCTACCAAGGATCAGAAATCTGAGGAATGAGATAACAATGTTGCAAAGCTTCAGTTATCATCAGGTGATAGAAGACTCCCCGTAATTGTTTTGCACTGGTCTGCAAATAAATTACATAAACATCATAGGGGCCAACTCTTTGTCTATGGTGGTGATGAAATTGGGTCTCAAGAAGTTCTGACGGTATGATTTGAATTCAGATGAGCATTTTTACACTTTGTAGTTATGTATATGTTCTTAAGGCCTCAAAAAGGATAGTGCTTTACTAGTTGAATCACGTTAGTTAAAGACATACCTAATTCAACCCTTTGCAATACTAAATTAATTTGTCTTCTCTCATTCACAGGTTCTAAGCCTTGATTGGTCTTCAAGAATAGAAAGTCTGAAATGCATAAGCCGTACAGACCTTACACTTAATGGTTCCTTTGTGGATATGGCTTTATTACCGACTGCTGCTGCAATGGAGAGTAGCGACACATTGCTATTCATTTTGACAAATCAAGGACAACTGCAAGTCTATGACAAGGCTTGCTTGTCTGCTTTAATGTCTCAACAACAGGAAAAGACTGCTGTTCCAGCAGTGGAGTATCCTATGTTCATACCCACTATTGAGCCATACATGACAGTGGCAAAGCTTGCTCTGGTGAATACAGATAAGGAATGCTCCTCAGCTCTGTCTAAGGTACTGCACCTTTGTATCACAAGCTATACGTTGTATTTGACTACTGCCATCAACCATCTAGTGACCTAGGCTTTTAAGTTTAATGAGATTGTCTCAGATGGAAAACTTCAAGTGGTATATATGCTTGAGTTTCTGATCAAAATTCAACTCCTTTTTATTTTCCCTGTTTTCTGTATTTGTTAACTTTTTATGTCTTTGGTCATTAAGCAAATCTTAGTTGGAAAGATTAATGCGGAGGACACTTCAACGACTGGCGGTACAAAGTGGCCTTTGACTGGTGGTGTTCCCAGCCAGCTTAATGATGCTGAAAATTATCATGTTGAGAGAGTATATGTAGCAGGATACCAAGATGGATCGGTTCGAATATGGGATGCCACATATCCAGCTCTGTCACTTATCTGTGCTCTAGGATCTGAGGTGTGTATGCTGTCACAAACTTTGGTAATCCTCATAGACATTTATATGTTAATATTACTTGTTATCATTTAATGGAGTGCTTGAGAATAAACTTAAGAAATTCAATTTATCTTGTTTAATGTGAATGAAGGTAAAAGGCATCAGATCTACAGTTGCAAGTGCAACAGTATCAGCATTGGATTTTTGTTCTGTTTCTTTACGATTAGCTGTTGGTGATGAATGTGGTCTGGTAAGAGTTACTTGACGTCGTTGATGCCTTTCCCTTAGGTAATCATGATTTGATACTTCATTCATTTTATTCTTGTTTGAATTTATGTAGGTTCGTCTGTATAAGATAATAGGGGGTTCAGACGGAACAAGATTGCACTTTGTGACAACAACTGAGAGGGAAGGTTGGGCTACATACATACTTATTAACTGCATACAGATGTCTCTAGATATTCCTTTTAAATGGCAGAAAGCTTTTATATGTATAGATTTTCTTGGCATCAATTGCACACGCAAAGCAGGATGCAAGGTGTTGGTGTACCTCATTGGTTTTAAATTTTATGTAGCAGTTTCATTTTTCTAATAAGAGCGTGTTGGTTACAGTACATGATTTACAACAAGGGAAGGGGCCTCAGTGCATGGCCGTGTTTTCTATTCTTGATTCTCCTATATGCATCCTACAATTTGCAAATTTTGGAGGCAGACTTGCTGTGGGATTTGAATGTGGCCGGGTGAGAACCATCTTTTAAATTTTATTATACTACAATTGTGTTCTTAGATTCAGATGTTAATTGCTAATTAATAAACATCAAGGATTCATTTTTTCGACTTCATAATACAGGTTGCCATGCTTGATATTAGTACATTGTCAGTTTTGTTAGACAGTGTATCCAACTCAAGTTCCCCAGTGATCTGTCTGGCTATGAAATCATTTTCGGATACTAGTAGCTCATTACAGAGTCCAAGAATTTGGGTGATCCAGGAAATGGATTGACATTCATTATGACCAGAAATGGACATATTGTTGTCATTGACAGTTCCTCTGGCAATATGATTAGCTCTTGGCCAATGCATTCACAACAGGAGTCTACTGCGGTTTCAATGCACGTTATTGGTGAGCATTCTCAATTGAAACATAAGATTTTGCTTGGGTGCTATGCTAGAAGAAAAATGTAGATTTGGCTTTCTGAGAACTGTATGTATGCAGAGGATGGCGATGTTTTATGCGATGTGTTGAGTGAAAAACATTCGTTGGAAGTATCTCCAAGGAATGAAGCAAAAAGCGATCATGCACAAACCAGTGCTGACTCTGCAAGTACACAGCTTGATGTTGAACCGGACACCTCCAGAGAAACTGCATATTTTGCACAGAGGTTATTGAACGTATCTGTTTTACTTTGTTGTGAGAACACATTACAGTTGTGCTCATTGAAGTCTCTTCTTGAGGTGCCTTTATGCTATCATTTTGATTTTGAACATCTCCATATCTCTTTTTACCAATAAGTGAAACCGCCTTAGTTCTAGGGTGACGGTAACTCCACTCAAGAGTTCGATCTTGTAAAACCATGTTGTTGGACTACAGTCTTTAAGAAAGATGGGAAAAATGGTGGACTGATTGTATTCTATCAAACAGGAGTCTTTGAAATAAGGTGAAACACATCACACTTTTTTCTCTGATTTTTGCTGTGATATATTCATTTTGATCACTGAATAAATATGCTATGTGGGGAAATTTTATGCATTTAGCACCAATTTGTTTGATCATTTTATTTGAACCAAATTGTATCATAAATGATTCAAGTAGTAATAGTTGTTCAATGGAAAATGAGGCCATCCTTTGAACAGGTCTTTGCCAAATCTTGAAGTGGTAGGAGAATTGTCATTAATGTCAATTCTAAGATGGAACTTCAAGACCAACATGGACAAGACAATATGTTCCTCAGATCATGGGCAAATTATTCTGGTCAGTTTTCTTTCTTCATTTTGTCTATGCATGTGTTATTTTGTCACCCAAATCTTTAACAGATTCAGAAAGCAACCAGTCTCCTAGCAGTAGGCGCACTTGTATTATGTACCTTCAAGTTGTAGCTTTGTGTTGCACTCTCTAACCTTCAAAGTTCTTTTTTATCATTTTAGGTAAATGGGTGTGAATTAGCTTTTCTATCTCTTTCGTCTGATGAAAATGAATTCAGGTATCTCCCTCCCTCCCTCTCTTTGTGCTGTGTGCGTGCACGGTCACTAAACTTTAAATAATTTCATTGACAAGTCAAAACACATACAAATCAAACCTTCTAATGGGTTTTTGGCTGTCATAGGATTCCGGAGTCGTTGCCTTGTCTTCATGATAAAGTGATTGCAGCTGCTACAGATGTCACTAAATTTTATTTTATCTCTTGCTTGCTGAACCTGAAACATGTTTAGCAACAGGTTAGTGTCCCTGGGATTTTAGGTGGTATCATTAAGGGCTTAAAAAGCATGGACGCAGCTGCAAATCATGAGAACTTTTGTCAAACTTTAGAGAACTTATTTTCAAGTCCTCCATTCTTGAAACCTTCCACAGCTGTGAAGGATGACCAAAAAATTCTGGAGCTTAATATGGGTTAACTATCTTTTGTTTCAATCATCCTTCCCTATATAGCTTAATATAGGTTAACTATTTTTTGATTGTAATCCAATGGCATCCAATACTGTTGTCATCTGCTAAATTGCCCCAGTTAGTATACCGTCTGTTTGTTCATCTCGACACGAAGGGAACATCAAGTTGGAAAGAGGACTTCAGACAGATGATACAGAGGGATGTTGAGGTTAGGGACACAGTTCTTGGGGTGGATTACTTCTCAGATGTTTACAACTTGGAAGGACCCCAGTACTATGAAGAGAATGCACTTATTGTTCAATCATTGCAGACAGATGAGGAAAAAGGGAAGAAACTTATGGTATTAACATAAACCTATAATTTGATTTGTTTGTTTGTATTTTTTTTAAATAATAAAATTATATATTAATGTCTACTAATATATTTTTTTATTTTTATTTTTTGCAGACAGTGGAGCAAATATTTGATATGCTTATTTCCTTCTTCCCGCACATGATTATTGATGTGTATGATTTCCTTGTAAAGAAGGGCCTTCCAATTGACGTTGTACTTTGATTGATGCAGGGGCAAAGTTTAATGTCTAGGAAATGAGTCTTTATAGTTTCTTCTGAAGATTTATGCTACTTTTAAGTCTCCATTTGTGTATTAATATGGATCTTTCCAGATTCATGTACCAATTACCGAGGGGCTACTTTGTAAACTTAAAATCAGAGGTTCTTCTGTAAACTTTGTTTTTTGGAATTTAGACTTCTAGTAATTTCTGTAAGAGATAATTTTACTAGTCAACACATATTGTGTGTGGATCGTATCTCAGTAGTAGCTTGATAAGATTTCTTTTTTGTTTTTGTTTTTTTGGTGAGATATACTTTCTTCATTTGAATCGGTAATAGGTATATATGTATAGGGTGCTGATTTTCTCACTTTCAAGCCATACATACAATAATGTCTGTTTATTTCAACTTCTCCCTAAACATAATGACTTGAATCTAAAAAGACCTAAACATAATGGCTGCCTGTTTTGAGTTTAAATGCTTGCTATCCCATATATAACCTGTAATTTTGAACAATATAAAATTATTTTCAGGAAGTTGATGAGTAGGACAGCTTTTGCAAAGGAAATATGGTTTTAATAATATTATCATTATTTAATAATGGAATATGTATTTATTATTTGGTATGATTCACCAAAACTTACCTCTCATGCTCATGATCCCAAACCAATTGGCAAAGTCT
This sequence comes from Prunus mume, assembly GCF_000346735.1. The sequence continues at coordinate 21,492,290 of NC_024130.1, forward strand.
AAACAAACACTGTTCTATAGCGTTTGTGAAGGAAAAATCTACAAGAATATTCAGACTATTGAATTCCCAGAACCAATGCCTAAAACTGACATTATAGATAATAGGTACTGTTGTTGCCCTGGATATATATAATATATGGTTGGTTGGCCATTGTAGATTGTTATCATGTAGGCGACGACCACCAAGTCATTATAACTCTCTTGAACCCCTTCAGCAGCAGCAAGGGGTTGTCCTGCATCCGTCCGAGACTCACTTGGAGGGATCAGATGGCATCCGATCCCCCTCAAAGGTTGTGAATGATACTAAGGGGGACCTTTTACATGTTCGAAGATTTTGCGAATTGAAGAAAGACGACCAAGGCTCCTCCTCCTATGGGGAGTACATCACCACACACTTCATGGTTTTCAAGGTGCTACTCAACGATGAAAATGAAGATCAATTTGTATCGGAGGAACATGTGGAGTAGTTGAGCTGAAAAGCCTTGGGGATGAGGCTTTCTTCGTCGAGGACAATTATTGCCCTCCAAGTTGTTGGGAAAAAGGCATGCCACCCTCTTTCGGCCTCAGTGAGTTGATGATATTTTGGGTTCTTTACATATGATTCTCTGAATTGTGTATTTAGCAATTTTATAAGTATTATCTCACAGGCAAACTTAACACTTTATCTTTGATTAGTTTGTACTTCTTTTATCCACTTTCAGAAAATGACTTATATGGCAAACTTAGGATTTATTATGGCCCCAAATTTTAAGAGCACCAGAAAGTTCTTATGAACTAGGAGCATATACAATTCATGACCAAGGTTCTGCTCCTACATTGATCTGGAAATGGTAAACAACATGATATGAGATAAATATAATGTTGCCAGTACATCTTTGCGCTGCAACACACATAGCATAAGCAAATTAAACTTCTTACATGAATATTGACGTAGATGAACCTTCTTGTCTAATTCCATCTAACAGTTTTTTCATACATCTTTCAAATTAAGATTAATGTGTCAGTCCATTAATCACAACTGACAAGTTAAACCTATCCCACTCCATTCAACTACTTGTATCACTATCTCCGCATTTAAGCACCGGGTCTTCAATCTCTGTTTTGTTAAATAACATAAGCTGTAACAGACGAAAGTTTCCTACATTAGGTCACCCAAGTGTCTTAAACATGTCAGGATACTGTGTAGGGTAAGGGAACACAAGTTTAGGCGGTCTCACCAATTATCCCATTTTTGGTCCTCTAGATATAAGAATTTCTGCATAAGCGACCTTTTGTTCAACTTTTATGGCATCGTGGGTAGCAAGAACTGCAGAGATAATATGCTCCCATCTCAGTTTCTTATTAGATTAAATGGTGAACATAAATTATAGTAGTAAAAAGGAGCACAAAGAACATCAGCGGAGGGAGAGGAAAAGACAAAATATATATGGACAGGTACCACAAGTCTTATAAAAGAAGATAGCTGCTTCTTTTCGAGTCCTTCCAGCAGTTAGGTGGTCCAGGGATTCTACTTGAGGGGCTCCCGCTGTGTCGAAATGTGATTTCAATAACCTGCAAGCATTTAGGTACAAGGAGAAGATACAATCATGTAGCCAAAACTGAAAGATACTTATGGACCAGGCAATGCATCATATCTTAAGGACTAACATACCTTCTAATAGAATCAGTTGTTTTGTCAAGAGGCTGATCGTTGATTGGTTTTTGGGTTTGTGTTGGTCCAGTTTCCACAAAGAAATCTGCAAACATGGTCGGGATAGCTGGTGATTGAAAGAAAGGAAAGAAGTTTACCACCCTAGGTTTAGTTGCTGCAACAGTAAATGATTGGTAGGTCAAATACCTGGCTCTGATGTCGGGCCATGTTCATGTAACCTTGACAACTCGAAATTTACATCAGGGTGATTCACCTCAAATACAGGTTCAAGTCTAACACTGCTATGTCCAGATGCAGAATAAGGCCTTTTCCGGTTGGATCTGTTCACAGTCAGTACTTCATCACAGGGTTTAAGAGAAGCAAAAAGACTATAATTGCATATTGCATGTGACATATCAAGACATACCAAAGAAAGAATTTATCACAGGGTTGATAGAAATGTTTTGCCAACCTTCCTGAATTGGCTTCTGAAGGAATTGCCTGCCCAGATGCTGAGCTTGGGATGGATCTTACCTCATCTTTACATTCCAGAAAAAGCAAACTAGTTAAAATATCAGTGCATATGTTTGAAGTACTTCTCAAAGAGAAGCAAGGTATGCAACGTATTAAATAAATTCAATCGTACCAGAATTTCCAGGGGTTGCCATTGGGTTAGCATCAGTTCCCCCTAAACCATTGTTCTCAAGATTGGCTGTCAGTCCTTCCAGGACTACCTGTGCTGGGTCACTGTTGCCTCTTGTCATACCAGAATGTCGTCTTTGCTTATCTATGGAAGGCTCTAAGGACTGGGAGCCAACTCCACTATGAAAATCTTCAAAAGGCTTCACATTTCAACACATTGCAACTTGTCAGACATGAGCTTAATTGATTTCTTAGAAAATGAAAAAAGTAATAGAAGGTGGATTGGCTTACATATCCTACTGGATCTTCATATTGTTGTCTTCCAGGCGGTGTTGAAGACGATGGCTCTGGGGGCAGGGGTGGAGTGGTCCGTTCTGCACACAGATTAATAGTTAAGGTATTCTTTCTATTACTTGAATAATTCATGAGGAATCTCGCAAAACAAACTATGGCTATAACTGACCAGAAGGGGAGGCACGGGGAGTTCTGGTACTTTTCATCCACAGGTCAAGGAGAGGACGTGGATAATATATGTCTCTACTTCCAGTTGTAAATAAATCACCAATTAGTACAATAGGTGGCAGCTCCATGAGGTTAACTATCTTCATAGTTGCCATTACATCTGTCCGCTGCAACACACATAGCATATGCAAATTAAAGTTCTTACATGAATATTGAAGTAGATGAACTTTCTTGTCTACTTCTATCTAAAAGTTTTTCATACATCTTTCAAATTATGATCAATGCTCATTCCATTAATCACAACTGACAAGCTAAACCCAACCCAGTCCATTCAACTTTTAGTTAGTATGCACGTATGTAGTTTCCCTTACTTGTCACATTAAGCTTGGTAGTTAAACTTCACCTGTAAATAGAATGGGAGACTGAAGATCAACCTTAGAGAGCAGGGACAAACCTTTCGTTTTCTTCCTCTTCTCGAAACTATGTCTGAATAATTTTGAAGCCAAGATTGGTATAAATGACCAGGAATGATTGTTTGTTCAAAATCCATTGCAGAGGCTTGCTTTCTTCTTGTTTTCCTTCTTATAGGCCCCTGTCTCTCTTGAACCTGCTTCATCCCCACTTTCTAAATTGATTAGTTTGTAATTTTATCCACTTTCAGAAGATGATTTATATGGCAAACATAAGATTTATTATGCTACCTGTCTAAATTCCTGGCATTCCTCTGGCTTATTGACCTGTTGTTCTGGATGTTGATCATCTTGGATTGTATCAGCTGTGGGAGGTCTTCAGATTAGCATGCATATATGACTAAACCTTTCACCTAATTTATATGGTGGAATTTCTTTCTCAAGTACAAGAAACTGAAAAAGTAACCAAATGCAGGCACGTAGTTGATAGACACTAAAAGAATCATTTTAAGTGGATGAATAACAGAATCATGTGAAAAATATATAATTCAAGCTTATTCCCATACAAAATACTACTACAATGATAAGCAGGTAGCAGTGTAGCATTCATGAACAGAATTCTCTCACAAAATGAATTTATAAAATGAGGGACAAGAATTTCATGTTTGCAATTATGTAACTCGCATTAACCTAATTGCACAGTGAAATATATAGACATTTAAACCAACGTGGAAAAGGAAAAAGCTTCAGGTGGTTACTTGTCAGTTCCCTATTTCTAAATTCATCTAAATTCAGAAAATTGAAAAATTACTCTATAGGTAAAGAACGTGCTGACCTTTTTGACGTTCATCTCGAGGAGGCGAAGGAGGAATGTGAATCTGTGTGTGCTCTCCTGACGTGAAGTTCAACTGTGTCTCCTCGTCCCCTTCAATGTCAAATCTGCCATTTACATAGAATAGACATATAAGACCATGACTACGAAAGCATGGGGTTTTGTGATTCAAAAAGGAAAACATGGGGTTTTGCTGTAGGAGGAATGAAACACAACTCACCTCTCCAAGCGACTGTGCAAATATGCATCAGCCTGACATGAGTCAAAACGTTCAGGTAAGGTGATATTCTCGGCCGCAGCTGAATAAGGAGATGACATAGGTTAGCAGGTAAGTAAGATTTGGAAATATGTGGTCAAAAGATTCAAAACTTAGACCACTGTGAAGATAGCAGATTAAAAGAATGACAGAACCTTGATGGAACTGCTGAGGTGGATCTTCCTCCCCTGCATCATTGTTAACATACTGTTCGTCCACACTATCAAGTCGCTGCAAGGGTAGCACAGAATAAGTAAATGAGTAACTGTTTCTTTAGAGGACTCCATCAATTTAGAAATTTCTGTATGGAGTTCATAGATAGGCATCTTCCTACCACACATAATAACTATAAGCATAACAGTGGAAACAGCATTTCCTTTCTAATGTAACTACATCAACATGAGGGTGAGCCTTGTAGCATCAGAAAAACTTCAACCAGGTGTCATTAATGGTGGTATAACCTCCATCGAACAGAAACTACATTTCTCCCTAGAATGTCACATCATCACTCAGGTAGCAGGTCTAGAAGCACAAATTATTGACTGCCTTGGTTATGAAGGAGAAATGCTTCTATAAAACTTATTTTTATTAACTAAAGAATTGCAATTGCACTCTCCAAATTACTTATGATCCACATTTAAATCACAAAAGACAAACAATGAAAATAGTTTAATAATTAGCACACATGAACTTGGCAAAAGAATGAACTCTAGTAGCACTGGCACCACTCAAAAGGGAAAAAAATGAGAGCTCAAAGGCCATGAACTTGAAAATATTTCATCATTTGGATGCTTGCAGAGTTTTTTCGATACTTACCATAGCAAAATAGGAGGTTTGCTGGAACATGGTGGTGGCCCCGTTGGAAAAATTAAGCATTCCTTCAATATCTATGTCTTCATTCTCAGGCAGAGTTACAGCTTCTTTCCTACAGACATGGAGACACACCCAAAGCAAAACCCACAGTTAATCGAGTCAATTGACAATCCTACCCCTCCAGCATGGGTGTGACCGTGTGGGTACTTTCTACTTTGCACTACCACGATAAATCACAAGTTGGTAGTGAAATAAAGAAAAACCCAAAAGCCATTCTAACATGGGCCATTTCTAACGTGCGCCGTTTCTAAAACTTTTGGCCATTGAAGAAGAAGAAGACGACGAAGCGCCGACTGACCTGGCTTGAGATTTCCCTTTGGGGAGGACAGTTGGGTCGGCAACAGATTTCGCCTTCCATGCTTCGTTTATTTCGACCTAGAACAACACCGATAGGAAAAATCAATTAAACAAACATAGAATATAATGCCATTGGTCAACCAGAAATAGGAAGATATTTCAAGTATTTACCAGAAGACGAGTCACATCATCTGTACGGAAACGAGAGCAATACAAAAGTAAAAGTCAGAAATAGATATTCAGAAACCGGAGACCAATATGTTCAGAGCTTAAACCAAAAGAAAGAAGGATCGGACAGTCACCGTAGAGTAGTTTAACTTTTCGTTCGTACACGATGACGACTCCACCTGAAAACGCATTTGACGAAATGAATTGGTGAGCTACTGGCTATGGAAGCAGAGACCAAAAACGATGAGAATACAGAGAGAGAGTTTGGCTACCCATGAGAATGCCGGAGAGTCTGAGAGCCATGGGAACTGAAGGATTCAAAATCTCCTCGCTGCAAACAAAAAATCATGAAAATCTACATGGATTTAGCAGAATGAAAAACACTGAAAACAATTTGAAAAAATCAAAATTAATAGGAGCAAATACTAAACCAGATCTTGATGATATCGAGCTTATCGAGCTTCCTCCGGTTGATTTTGGCGTGCATTGTCGCCGCCATCCTTCGTTACAAAACACAGAGAGTTCCATTTGCAAGCGCAATTGTAAATCCAAAGAAAAGTTAATTTCTAAAACAAACGACATGGAAAAAAAATCGCAGCAACAAAGAGGTTTACTCGGAGAACCCAAACAGACAGAACGATCAAAACGCATGAAAAACAGAGCTATGAAGAAATTCGCATATATTTAAACAATAGATTCAACGAAACTCGTGTGTAAAATGAATGAAGCAGATAATGCATTACCAGATTTGGCCCAGAGGAGCTTTACGAGCTAGTAGCTGGTGCGAGTAGAACATTTTGCCGTCGGTGAGAAAAGTACGACGGCAAAAGAGAGAGGTAAAGCGGAAGACGAAGCTGAAGAGATTTTAGAAAAAAAGGCTATGAATGAAGATAGAGATGAGAGAGGTGATAGAGAAGGAGCTAAGCTACAATGGGTGAGAGTGTGTGTGTTTGAGTGGCTTTTGGTTCTCTGAATATTAACTGATTGTATGCGCGCCAGAACGCGGAGGTAACTTCTGCAGGGGAGAGCCCGATTTCGTGTGATGTTATATAACTGATGAAGTCACCTATCGGTGTTGGGATTTTGCGTGCTACAACAGTGAAAACGGACAGATGGACGGATTGAAATTAAAATTTTAAACCCGGTTATGTAACTGTTGATATTTGATGTAAGTAACCACATGTTGTTGTAAACGTCGGTTAATATGGAAACCCAAAGAATCATCTAGTAACTTTACACACTAGTTTCTTATTTACGTGCCTTCATTGCCACGTGGCTGATCTGCCAAATCCTTAGGCTTGGGCTTGGGCCATCACCAACCACAAATGATGTCAAAAGCCCAATATGGGCCATGATCCATGAAGATCACAAACAAGCCCCAACACACGGGCACACCCACCTAGGACGAGCACGAGCGATCTTGACTATTCTAACTTGTAATTTTTCAATGTGACTGTAACACCATCGTGAAGAGCCTCTTAATGGAGAAAATTTTAGTTACAATGAGAATAACATTATTTTGCTATTCTCGATTAATAATACTATACTATATGAAAGTATTGTCATGCATGTTACAACGTTATTAATCAGAGATAGCAAAATAGTATTATTTATATTTCATGAAAGTCTTTCTCCTCTTAATGATGTGATGGATTAGGTATACACAAACCTTCAAATTAGTAGGGCTTGATATAATTGAGTTGTGAAGTCTTTCCACATGCTAATTACCAAATTTGTTAAGCGAGCATCCTCCAAATTAGTTACAAGCCTTCTAAAACTTTTGATTTGGGAGGTAGGCATGAAGTGGAGAAAATTATCAGGGCCACTCTTATATCAAGATATGATATTATTAATTAATATATTATAGTATAAGTGAAAAATACAATTAATATGTCATGAATTTAATATATAAAATTAATAAAAAAAATTCATATGTCATGAATTTAATATATAGTATTAATAAATAAGTACACATGTAATAGTTACACTAAAAAATTTCCTGAAGATTATCTTACAATTATTTTTCCCATTTGGCACCACCTGCTTTCACATGTCCTGTTGCTTATTAGTGAACTCTCATAATTTAATTATCTTTTGGCTGTCACTATATGTGTTTTATTTGTTGATTTTTTATTTGATTGATGTTTTATTTGTTGATTGATTGTTAAATCCTCCTTTCAACTTTTTAGTACCCGCCCTATATTTCTCGTTGGCGAGGCAAAGAACAAAAGCCCGTGAATCCAAGGACGTGGTTGAGTGGTGGGACCCACAGAATCACGTGAGTAACCGTATGTGCCAGCGCAAATGCCAATGTCCTCCTCCTCCTCCCACAAAACTCGTCCTCCTTCATTCAGACAATTCACAAATCTCCAGCCCTGTTATCCAATGGAAAAAAAACTAGTACAAGTTTCAGAGCAAGAGGTTCGCATAGATTTTGCACTCAACCGTAAATGCCGAGCTAACGTGCACCTGACCTCCCTCTGCGCCACCGCCCCCGTAGCCTTCAAGGTCCAGACATCTTCGCCTCACAAGTTCCTCGTCAAACCACCCACCGGTTTAATCCCTCCGTTATGCCACGTTACCTTCCAGGTCATCCTCAAGCCTCAGGCCCAGCTTCCGCCCACCTTTCCTCGCTCGCCGTCCGACCGATTCCTCATCAGAACCTCCGAGTTCAGCCTCGACTCCGAGTCCGAGTCAATCAACCAGTGGTTCTCCTCCTGTTCCCGCGGCTCCACTCACGACCTCAAGCTCAAGGTTGCCTTCGTGGGCCCCTTTCTTCTGCGCCACGCTGTCACTTGCGGGGACTACGACGCCGCCCGGAATATAATCAAGCGGCAGAGAACGATTCTCGCCGAGTTTCCACCCGGGGATGCTGAGTCGCTCCTTCAAGTTGCGACCGAGTTGGTTAACCCGGAGGACATGATTAACTTGCTGCTCGAAGCTGGATTGAGGATCGACGCAAGTGCGAGGTCCGAGCAAGTAAATTACGAGGTGGATTCCAAATGGGCATCCAACGGACATGAGGAGCCACAAGTGGCAGCGGCCTGCGATCGATTGGATTACGGTATGGGCTGCGGGGATGGAGTATGTGATAACCGCCGTTCGATCCAAGATGCTGCTTGTGATAAGGATGTAAGTAGTTTTACGAAGACAAAAACCTTAATTTTGTTGGGTTTGATTTGAGCCCAAAGACTGATGGGTTTCAATGAGGGTCACTCTGGTTAATATGAGGCCCAATTTAATTTCATATGCATTTTGTTCTTTTTTATATGAAACAAGTGCGAACCATTTTAAATTAACAACGGTGAAGGGATACGAATTTAGGTGCAAACCGGGGGGGGGGGGGGGGACTATGTCTATGTGACGAAGAATAATGCTTTGATATTTGATTATGATACATTTTTGGCCATGCAGAAGCTAGAAATGGGAGAACTAGTATTGATGGCGGCAAGACGAGGAGATTTGAAGCATGTTGAATTGCTGTTGCAAAATGGCGCGGATATAAACTGCTGTGATCAATATGGCTTGACAGCCCTGCACGCCTCAGCCATTAAAGGCCACAAGGATATTGCTCTGATGCTGGGAGCTTGGAGACCGTTGAGATATTGGTTCAGAATGGGGCTAATGTCAATGCCAAGAGCAACAGCGGCGCCACCCCTCTGTACATGGCTACGGCAATGGGGTATGATGATATCACCGAGTTTCTTATTAGCAGAGGAGGATAAATGGTTAATGGAGCAAATGATTTGCGATTAACATCTTAATTAACAAATGGTTTGCAATTTACATTTATTTAGTATGCATACGTGAATTAAAATGCATGCGTGAATTAAGACAGTTAGTTTATACAGTGAGTACCGAATCTCGAATCCCTATCTTCTAAATTAGATTAATTTAGAATAATTGGTATAAATAAATGAATAAAACATTTCATTATCATGCCCAGTGTTTCAATTAGATTGCTGGAAAGGGATGAGAAAAAGGAAGACGATGGACGGCGCCAATTTCATAGCATTGGCGCTATTAACTAGGAAACTTCACTCTTTTGTATTTTTTTCAATTGGCTTTTGATTGTTTATTGTGAATTTGTTGCAACTAATTTCATAATTTCAGATTAAAATAAATAAATATAGATAAAAGCCAAATAAAATGAAATCCCCCTGCAACCGTTATTTTGAAGTTGACCTCTCACTCCACTGCACTGCTTCGCAAAAATGTACGGCGTACTCCTTCTGCTTCTCCTGTTCTTCACAAACCCAGCCTCACCTTCCTCCTTCCCAGATCGTTTTACCAAATCCCTATCCGCCAATCTTCTGAAACACAAATCCCAAGAATACTTCGAGCTCGGCCATCCCCTACCGTTCGATCAGCTGACCCCATCCTGCTCCCACCGAGTCCTCAGGCACTCCTTCGCCAACACCATGAATAGTCCTCCCTTCTCCACCCGCTACTCCCCGCCGTCCGGTTGCCCATCTCCCTGGTCCCACATCGGCCTCGAGTTTCGCGCCAAATGCAAAGGCGAGCAGTACGACCGGATAGTCGGCTTGTGGCTTGGCGGCGCGGAGCTCCTCCGCACCAGCACGGCCGAGCCGACAGAAAAAGGAATCTTCTGGAAGGTTCGAAAGGACATCACCAGATACTCCTCTCTCCTCGCGCGCTGCCGCCTCAACCTCACGATGATGCTCGAGAACGTCGTTGACCACGTCTACACCGGCGTTTACCACGTCGAAGTCCATTTCCTCTATTACAACCAAAACGTCGCCGTTACGCTTAACCCCGTGATGAGGGTTGCTTCGATAATCCCATATCAAAATTTGGGAACTGTTGCTTACGAACCGGCCGATTTGATCTTACCGATATCCGATAACGGAGATAAAGGATGCTGGTTCCGAATCGAGAGCGAATCGGATTTCCACTCCAAGGAAATCCGGATCCCACGGAACACACGACGACTCGTACTGGAACTGTACGTGTCGTTTCACGGAAACGATGAGTTTTGGTACTCGAACCCGCCAAATTTATACATCACAACGAACAACTTAGCGACCGGGCGCGGCAATGGCGCTTACAGAGAGGTTTTCGTGACAGTCGACGGCGAATTGGTGGGTTCGGAAGTTCCATTTCCGGTGGTGTTCACCGGTGGCATCAACCCTCTGTTTTGGGAACCGGTGGTGGCCATCGGAGCCTTCGACCTTCCTTCGTACGATTTGGAATTGACGCCATTTCTGGGGAAGCTTCTAGATGGGAAAGCTCATAGCTTTGGAATTGGAGTGGCTGATGGGATTTCATATTGGCTTGTGGATGCCAATTTGCACATTTGGTTGGACCATCAATCAAAAAAGGTGAAGGCCAAATCAAGCGTTTTGCCTCTGCCTCCTGCTATTGAAGTGAATCGAGGTACCCAGTTTAAACAGCTTGATGGGGTTTTCAAGATCAGAGCAGAGAGACGCAGTGAGTTTGTGGGATGGGTTAAGTCCAGTTCAGGCAACTACACCACCACATTCTCCCAGCGGTACAATTTCAAGAACTCGATTCGATTTGCAAAGAACGGGACTTATAAATTGGTGAAGCAGAAAGTCAAGGCCAAAAGGGAAGTGAAGGTTGAGAATGAGAAAGGTGTGGTGGTGCTTAGGACCAGAGCTAGGAGGAGGTACCCTATCAATGTCATCACTGCTACTTTACCTGGGTCTCACAAGGACACTTATGTGTTAGTCACAAACATGTCGCATTCGATGAAGGAGAAGAGCTTGCATGGAGACTATTCGAGTCAGGTTTATAACAGTCAGGATTCGAGAGGGTGGATGGAGGTGAAGGATCACTCTGTTCTTTCTGGAACTGCAAATACCGAGCAGAGTTTTCGTTACAGTGGTGAGTTTGGTTGTTATTCAAGAACTGTTGGTACAAGTGATGGCAACCTCATCAGGGATAACTCCACCTTCCGTTGTTTGTCTGTCTCATGATGATTTGTTTCCGTTGGTTATCCTTCTCTGTTGCAAGTTTTCATGGCTTCCAACTCCTATCCATGTATGAGTTTTTTTCTTCTTTAATCTTTTCCGCTTATCCCCTTAGTCACATTGCACAACAAACTGCATTTGGTTTATGCTTAATAATGTATAAGATTTAGTCATCTGTGTCTGTAATATGCCTTCCTATTCATTTGTATTTATCTCAACGAGAATGAATACAAGGCATAGATTGTAAAAATGCCACAAGCTGTGTCATTACCACTATGGAAATAATTTATTATCTATGACCGCGGACGCTTATTTTGAGAGTCCAAAGCTAAAATTTCAAAACTTTCTATTTCTGTCTTACAATTGATTAATATATGATATAAGATTTGATTGTACAGGCGAAAAAAAGATCAGAACCTTCAATCATGATTTACTTGAACCTCTTCCGGGACGCCAGAAACCTTTCTTACCAAAAAGAAACTGATCTTTGTGGACAGCTGTCGACCAGTGAAGCGAATGCAAAATTGGCCTCATCTTGTTTATCATTTCCATTGTGTCCTGAACCACTAAATACCCACCAGGCCTTAATATGCGATCCATTTCCACCACTACATCTATCATGTCGCATCTGACAAAAGCGAAGACTAAATTACAACCAAAATTGTTGACCGTGGCGTAGATGAAAATAATATTGACATGCTGTAATCATGTTTCAGTGTTTTCGTTCATCAGATGCCCTATAGCAGGTAGGTGCTAGCAAGCAATCAAAAGGTCACAAGAGTAGTGCGAAATTGTATCGTACCTTTGCGTAAGGTTTTCAAAGAGAAAACTGGAATGCAGTAGATCATATGTTCGAGGGTAGGTATTCAAAGACTCGCACCAGTCATGGTAAATTCCAATCAACCCTCTGTCGAAAATGACGGACAGAGTATCTGGTACATGAACGGGGATGACATTCATTACCCAGAGAAGTTGATCGGTAAGTGCCGCAGCAAATCTGAAAGGCACCACCCGAAAAAGAGGACTGGATTAGAGCAACAACAATAAGCATACTTCCAAAAATAATAAGCACTGGAATGATCATCTATCACCAATGACTAAGCAATGATGATACAACAAAAATAAAATATGGAAGTAGCAGCTACTCATTTGCTAAATTTACCCTCCATAACCAGCATTCATATCCATTACATTCCGCACGCTTGACCAGTTTATAGCAGCATTGTTCACATAGGCATCTGACACAAGTGCAGACCAATGTATGGTGTCCTTGTAGAACATTTCCTCGGCTTCTGGGTTAGTAGCTAGGCTCGGAGGTTTACTGGTAAGCCTGTTGGGCCAGGGTAAGGGCCAGCTAGATCGAGGTGGTAGGGTAACACAAGAACTGAGTGGCACATACCTGTAACACAAACTTAGACAAGATTTAGGACAAGTCTAAAGAGTACTCTGCTTAGATAAGCAGTAGCAGCAATACGAGAGAAGAGATATCCCAGAAAATTACCATGAACTGTTTTTCCTGTCTTTAGGACCACAAATAGGTGGTTTATTTTCTTTGCGTTTAAAATATCGTACAAATGAGATGGGCTTCCGATATATTACAAGCCCAATTCCAGTTGAATCAACAGTCTTAGCGACAACATCCCAGCACATTGATCTTGTCAGAGCCTCCATAGCTGGAAGAAACATGCATATACATCCAACTTAGATCGGCTTAACATATCTTCACTTTTTATAGTAAATATTGCTGCTAAACTCTACACTAATTATATGATGGATTTAGAAGCTTCCATGAAATGTAGTCCAGTAAAGAAAATAGAAGGTGATCAGAGGGATAAGTGAGAGAGAGAGGGATCAGATTACGAACATTTCCATACATGCTTATCTCTATCATCATCACGATAAACCGGTGTAGCAGACCATATGAAAAAACCTCCAGGCCTAAGAATCCTGTTGAGCTCCAATAGTGGTTTCCCACCTACACTAACCAAAACCATTAAATTAACAGAGAGAATAAATAGGACAGAGAAGAAATGAATTAAGAAAGAACTTCAAACTCGAAAGTGATTTATTTAGACAAAGTACCATCTGCATCCCAGTGAACCCTGCACCTTGCACAATGAATCAAATCATATGCATTGTCGGGAAATGTCAGCCTTTGTGTTCCAATAACCGAGAGAGTAGCAGGAATTCCCCTTTCAAGAGCAAACTGTATCTGAGCTTCATGTTCATCTTTTGGGGCAAATGACATGGTAATAACATTTCTGTCCAGCAAATAGCCACCAAAGCTAGCAACACCACAACCAACATCTAAAACAACCCTTACATGCCTCCCCCATTCAATAACTGGTAAAGTCTGGAGTGAAACAGAAATAAAAAACCATATAAAAAATTTCAAAACCAATGTAAAATCAGAAGTGGCAAAGGCAGGTAACCCTGTACCTTTTCGATGAAGTCAGTGTAGTGATTAACTCCTTCCTTAAACTGAGTACCACCGCCAGGAAAAATAAGATAATCATCAGACTTCTTTACCCAATTTTGGTCCTTCTTGTACTCAACAAGCTTTGGGTGAGGAACATTGTCATACCATATCTAAAAACAGAGAAAATCACCAATACATTATTGAATGCTGCAGTACTCAGGATATGCCACCAACTTCACATTTCCATAAAATCACTTTCCCAAAAAGGAAAATCATGAAAGTTTTTCTTGAACAATTAGATGTTAAAGTCGATTGCTTAAAATATCTACAAGCTATACCCTTTGGATTTGAATCTTGACATAACATACTAACACACCAAAATACCCACCTTCTTCATTGAAAGCAATAAACCCATTTGAGAAAAACCAGAAACAAATCTTACCAAAGTATAAATCTCACCATGTCCCTGCTCTCAGGCCACGGAACCGGCACCTTGTAACCTTTCGGAAGCGGCTCCAGACACCTGGGGCTCGGCTGCGGGCAATGCCGCTCGCGATGCTCCATATGCCTTCTAGACTTCAAGGCCTTGATCGCCTGGAAATTGTCCAAGCACGGTATGTAATCAACAGCCACCGATCCCGTACAGAGTCTCCAATTGAAATTCACAGAAACAGGGATACTAGTCTCATCCCAAACGGGACCGTTTTGGATGGGCGGCGCTGTGATGGGGTTTGAGGCGTGCGCGGGTAGAGGAGAAGCGATGACGACGGGTTGTGCAGACGACGGCGTGTGAACATCGGAATAGAAGAAGAGAGGGTCAGGGGTGTTGGTGTTGGTGAAGAGGAGGACTGTGACGCAGACGAGCAAGAGTGAGAGTGTGAAGATGAAAGGGAATTTTCGCTCTTTGAAAAAGCTTGGGACTGAGATGCCCATTTCTGAGAGCTCTGTTCCTCCCTGCGCGTTAAAGCTTACTTTGTTGAATGTGAGAGAGAAAGGGACGTATATTTATACGGTGCAGGCCAGCTGATCAAGATTCAAGATCGAGAAGAGTACGCGGTATTTCTAGCAGGATTTCGAAAATCCGACGAAGAGAAGACACAGGTTTTCGACTCTGCAATTATTTTATTTCTATTTTGAACAGCTTGTCTGAAAATTAAAATCAATCATTTAATAGCACTCACTACGAATCTACGATTACGATTCTGGTTAGAGTAAATTAGAGTATTAGTTTCTGAATTAGATTCTTATATTAAATTCCTAGATTACTTAGATTAAATCATTTAATTCGGTTGGTCCATTTCAGTTTAGTTATTAATTATGTTAGTATCTGAATGTAGTGTGCATGTAAAGTCCGCAATTTCTTTGAATTTACCCTTATAAATATCATAATAGGTTTTCGGTTTAAATTTAAGGCTGAATTATGCCCACTCCTAGTAGCTATGGGTAGGGAACATTTGGTAAACCAAATGGTGCCCGCTCAACACCTGGTGGCCAACGGTAGGCTCAGTTTAGCGAGTGGGAATTAGTAGAGGTGCACGCAAGCTAGTCCGGACACCTCATGATACTTACCAAAAAAATGATGCCCACTCCAAGTACAAAATTGTGCCCATGAGACACTTCCGCAATCACATTCTCCAAATGAGAAATTATGAAATGTGCTTAACACATACCAAACCAAATATGAAGTACCACTACCCACCTTGTCCATTCAAAGCAGTAAAAAAAAGCAAAAACAAATCTTACCAAAACATAAATCTCACCATGTCCTTGCTCTTAGGCCACGGAACTGGCACCTTGTAACCCTTGGGAAGTGGCGGCAGACACCTTGGACTCTGCTCCGGGCAATGCCGTTCACCACGCTCCATATGCCTCCTCGTCTTCAAGGCCCTGATTACCTTGAAGTTATCCAAACATGGTATGTAATCAACAGCTCCCCAACCCGTACAGAGTTCCCAATTCAAAGTCACAGAAACAATAGTGGCTCCATCCGAAACGGCACCGGTCTGGAGGGACGGTGCTGTGATGGGGTTTGAGGTCTGAACATCGGAGTAGAACAAGAGAGGAGAAGAGGTGTTGGTTTTGGTGAAGAGGAGGATTGTGAGGCAGAGGAGCAAGAGCGTGAGTGTGAATATGCATGGCAGCTTTCGCATTTTGGAGAAGCTGGGGACTGAGCTAATTCCCATTTTGCTAGCTCTCTGTTTGTGTGTTTTAAAGCTTTGTTGAAAATGAGATAGAGAAAGAAAGGGACGTATATGGAGTGGCCAAGCAGCTTATCAAGATTCGAGATCCAATGGAGAAGGCTGCATTTCTATCAGGATCTCACAAGGGTCACGACAAAGTATAAAACTGGGCAATTGTTTTATTTATGTTTTCAACAGCTCGTCTGAAAATTATATCAATCATTTAAAAATTAAAAATAAATAAATAAATAGAAACAACATGAGAACCACCAGAACCCATTTGCTCACCAATACACACAAGAGAGAGAGAGAGAGAGAGAGAGAGAGAGAGAGAGAAAAACATATACACGGGAGGGCCACAAAGAATTTCTCCATTACTGTTTTAAAATATTGAACTATTAAGGTGTCAAGTATCCTCCAAAAGACTCTGCTCAATTCGGTAAATTGCCAAAACATCTCGATGATACGATACTATGAAATTGGTTTTATACAACTGTTAAAAAAGGAACTTGCTTGAGGAAAATGGTAAGCCACTATCTATCCCACAAAATTCTTCTTCAATCTACAATGCCGGGGCCCGCACCTTCCACGTTAACTTCTCCCATTCCTGTGTCTTCCTCTTCCTCACTACCCTCATCACCACTGACCTCCTCATTCTCCTGGCGGAGCTTAATCATGTGTTCAGCAAGAAGTTTGTCATCCCGTTCACTCACCTACATCAGTACACCACATTAGACACAAAAATGAAAAAAATTTATATGCCAAGTCAATTAAGATTACTATAGATTTGAAACTCAACGCTATGAGGTATGGAAAATAAAAACTTCTGCTAAAAGATTGATAAGCATTCAAAGTCAGCTGAATATAAAGAAACAGATGGAAAACCAAAATACTTATAAAAGAGACAAAATATAAAGAAGAGGGTTGACACTCACCACTCTGGGTGCCTCCTTCACTGCTAATTTCCCCTTGTGATGTTCTATCTCTTGCGTGCAAGCTTCAATTGCATTGCTTAGAACTGATATCCCTTGCTCCTGCCCAGCCAGAACAGAAATTATAAAATTCATTAGCAAAAGCGGCAAGCGGCAACTATTATCGTGCTTCACAACTGCCTTCAGGGAAGTCAGCAGAAACTTCTACATTACTAGCTTCCTGAATATGGTATCTTTAGCAGAGAAGTAGTAACTAATGCTTCGTGGGCAGGAATCGGAAAAATTGATGATACAAATCAAGCAATGAATAAGAACCATAACATTATGTAGAAATTAAAATAGTGCTAGAATGGCAAGGTTGAATAGTCCCATAACTACGTTCGAAGTTGAAATTGAAGCTACATATTACTAAATGGATATTGGCCAGACCGTAAACCTACAACGCAATATAGCACCAGTGCAGGAAAAAGGTTGTGATCCTCTGAGCAGCCATCGGGTAATATCTTAACTGACTCAAATTCAAAGGTTCAAGGTACAAAATTTGAACACTCTAAACTAGGGGAAATCAGTGCAAGGAGGAGATATATTCTTAGGACTAATGTTTTTTCTTTGGCCAGGCAGGAAAACAAACATTTATAACCTGAATATCAAACAGTTTGCTTCTTGACAAAAAAAACATGTCATGTTGATAAGGGACATTATCAATATGCCACTATATTGCTTGGTGGATGATCAAGTTTACTGCATAGTAATCATGCAGTTGAAACAATAACTGATCAACTCAAGATTTAAATCAGTGTCAGCAAACCTTATTAAGAGTCTGTGTGGTAAGAACATAAAGCGGAGGAGCAACCAATTTAATTTTCACAGGACAGTCATTATTGCCTGCAGCTTCTGCTTTTCGCATAGCATCCTGCAAAAACAAGAACAACATGTATGTAGAAAATCAAAATCCAGCCACAGAGAAAGCATCATGACAGAAAAATACGCAGATTCCACAGAAGGACAACACAAAACCTTAATGTGAAGAACACCATCAAATTGGAAGCACTTCATTTCAATATCAGCTCGGATCTTCAATGGTTGTGGGGTCATTCTTCTCCTAATATTCTTCACCAAAGATTCTTTCACTTCCTCCGACACAGCAGGAACCACCTTAGTGACCTACAAATTAAGATGTAAGGGAGTATCACACCTATGCATATGCGACATAAACAGGAGAATATGAACCAAAATCCTCACACAAACAGGCATTACCTCTTGTCCATCAGGGCCAGTCTCTTTGAACTCACGTGTGAGGGCACTAAGAACTGAATCAGGATCGGTCACAATTATTTTGAAAGCCTGCACAAAGTAATAATTCATGTTCACTACTGAAAATTAACACCACAAACATACATTGAAAGATGGTGAACATCCTCACCTCAAAAGCATGACCATATTTCCGGTATAACGGCCAGGCAATATGCACATACAGCTCCTGTAACAAGTAAAGTCAATTAGTGACAGGGTAACATCCTATGAAAACAATAGATAACAAACAAAAAAAGGTAGAATTCATACAAAATTCAGAGAATTCAAAACAGCACAAAACCAAAACAACTGAAATTACACCAAAATACCTCCAAATCGATGCCCAAAGTCTCGGCCACATGACGCATGATGGAGTGGACGAGCTTGCTCTTGTTGTACCTCTCCTCACAGGCCTGGATATCCTCCTCGGAAACCCTCCTCTTACTCAAATCAATGTAGCCCTTCTCCTTGTCGACCCTGAGGACCATGACGGGCTCGATTCGGCCCACCTTGATGAGGCTGCTGACACTTCGAATCCGACGGCGGGAGAGCTCCGAGAAGAGAATCATGCCCTCGATGTTGTTGTACTCGAGGAGCGAGACGTAGGCGCCCATGTCAGCGATGTTCTTGACCTGGATCATCACCGCCATGTCCACCTCTGGGTACCTGGCCTCGTACATGCGGCACTCCAAGTTTGGTGCGTGGGAAGCCATGGTTGTTGGGTCAGGGTTTTGAGAGAGAGAGGGAGAGAGAGAGAGAGTGTGTGTGTGTTTCTGGAAAATCAGTGTGCTCGGCGCGCCGGAAAATGGAGGGTTAGGGTTTTGAGCAGAGATAGCGTAGATGTCCAGAAACTCAAGTTAGTACCGGAAAGGGTCTTGAGCTTTCATTTGTTTTCTTATTTTTTGTCGGCGGGTATAGCCCATCAGGGACCAAGGCCCAAATTTAAAAAGTACCGCAAAAAAAAAAAAAAATAGCGTCGACAGCAGGATTCGAACCTGCGCAGGCAAAGCCCAACAGATTTCGAGTCTGTCTCCTTAACCACTCGGACATATCGACTGCTTGAGCTAAAATTCACTAGAGTTAAGTATATAATCAAATAATTTATTTTGTTTAAATACTCCTTGAATCTTGACATTTGATGCATGGGATCTGTTGCTTATTACAATTAAAAGCATTCTGTAACTTCAATACAAGATGCATCAATGCAAGTAACTATGATTAATTAAAAACAAAAAACAAAAAAAAATTATTTGTTTGTTTTTTTTACCTATTATTAGTCTGCATTTGAATATGTATTTGGTGCTATATATATTATTTTATGACAACAGTCATCGGTCCATTTCCTTCCTTCCAAAGCAAAACCAAGAAAGAAAAGATAGAACCGATTGATAAAAAAGCATTCACAGCACACAAAGCAAACAAAGTTGCACCACCATTGCTACCAAAGAAAAAAAGAAGAAAAGCAAAAGATATGTCCCTTGCATTTGTCCACATAATACTTCCTTCCTTGGTCCTTTGTATCAATATCAGTTTTCAAAGCTTCCAGAATGGCAAGCTTGGCTTCTGCTCAGGCATCATCAAGGCTAGACGCTCTGAGTCTCACAAACACGATCGTATCCTTGGCTCGAAACGCCAGGACACACCGCCACAACTGCGGGCAGCTCGCTGAGCACGTAGGGATGATAGGAAACTTGCTCGAGAAGATTAAATCAACTGACCTGATGAAGCTCCCAGCTACAAAGGAGACGTTGGTTGGTCTTGAAGAGGCTCTTGAGAAAGCACTTCAATTAGTGGAGAGTTGCAGAGACAAGAGCTGTCTCTACATGCTTGCCATGGGGTGGAGTGTAGTGTATCAATTCCGCCAAGTCCAAGCTGAGATTGACCGCCACCTCAGTCTCCTAGTCCTCCCCATGATTTCTCTGCTGCATGAGTTTCGCCTGCGGGTACGTCTTAATTACGCACTTTCTTATTAGAAAGTCTGACATGTGATTTTACCATATTTCATAATATATAGATTATTTGACAAGATAACGTTTTAGACCAATATAAACAGGCTTGATTAATGGATAACTAATTATAATTAATAACTGGTTTTGTGACTGTGAATCCAGAATTTGAAGGAAGGCCTGCAGGCCATTGAAGAGGATCAAAGAATGTATACGCTTGAGGAAGAGGACATGGAGGCCCAGAATGTGGTATTGAAACCTGATAGAACAAGGAAAGATGCAGAGATATTAGATAAGTCATTGTCTCCAAAATATCCTAACTTGACTTTCAGTGAGGCACTTCAGGAGGAGAAGGAGAAGCTGAACATTGAATTGCAGCGGTCAAGAACGATTAACGACGACCCCGATCAATGCAGAGTGATTGAACATCTTATTGATGTAGCCGAAAATGTGGTCAGTGGTGTGCTGCCTGGGAGGAAAGTTGAGAAGCTTCTTGTCAATGAACCAAGTTATGTGGTATCAGGGTAAGTGTTTGAGAAACTGGGAAGCTTCTCTGGCTTGTTATTTGGTGGGTAAAGCATTTTATGGCACAGGTACATAACCAATGCCAAATCCATCTATGGAGACCATGGCTTACGGCCAGAGAATGAAGGGTGGTTCGGGTGGCAGGCTGATCTTTTCGGTTGTTGCAGCGAGCCTTGTCTAAGTGAGTTTCTCAGAGCCATTATCTTCCTTCTAAACTCTCTCTTTTGTCACTGTGTAAGTTACCAAGTTTCAATAGGCCTGAAGACCTGCGTCTACCCTTGTGGAACATTTTCATGGATAGCCAATGTGGTGTCAAAAGGAAAAACATGTGAGCTCTCAACATCTGAACATTTGATAGTGTGATTTCCACGTGGTTCTTCTAATTGATTTGATTTTAACTACAATTTTACCACAGCTCGTGAACAAGCAACCAATGACCTTATAGCATGCTCTGTTTTTGGTGGCTGTTGCTGTTACACTTGTTTTGTGAGAAGGAAATTGCGGCAACTTTTTAGCATAGAAGTAAGTATTCATAATTCATATTCTATTTCACTACTAGAAGATTAGGGTTTTGCTATCATTTATCTTAACTAAGATGTACTGTTTGTTTACAGGGAAGTTCTTGTGATGACTTCTTCACTCACCTCATGTGCTGCTGCTGTGCCATGGTTCAGGAACGACGAGAACTTGAACTCAGAAACTTCGAAGGTAGGTGCCATTAGAAGTTTTTCTTTGTTAGTCTCCTTGCAACATTTGTAGCTCTGGCTGAGCTTTGTACAAGTTGCTGGTTGCAGGTTGCCGAGGAACAAATATGATCGTCCCACCATCATTACAATGCATGAATGCATGAAGCCTTGGGTGCCTTGTACTACGTCTTAGATGTATGTAAATCAATTTATGATTCCAATCCAACAAATTGGCATGAATATCCTGTTACATCTTTTTGGCTCAAGTTCACATATAAAGCTCCTGGACTAGCACATATGCTCTAGAATTTTCATGAACTTTGGTTCATGTTTTACCGATATAAAATCCACATAGTTTAAAACAAATGCTCTGGAACACAGAAAAGTACAGATACGGTTCACGCATAAAGAAAATATCATCCAACTCTTCGCTCCTTTTTCATCTTTGCCCAAAAGAAAGTTTGAGTCTCTCCCTATTTGGTTGGCATCGAAAGTGCTTTAAGACAATCAAATTGATAGATCCCTTAGTCAATACTTTCCATTAGAATAAAAACGCGTAAAAACAAATGTGCAAGCTACTCCAGAAGTAGTTAATACGTGTATGACATCCATCTCTCCATGAACACCAGTCCCAGCAAGGCAGAGAAGCTGTTTTGTTATGAGCAAAACTACAACACGACAATGTTACAAAATTCACTACTCTACCGCCAGCCTCAGATAATTCAAACTGCAACAAGACGAACGGATTCAGTATTAGCAATTGTATCAATCCAAAACAGAGGTCTGCTACAAGAAAGAGCTGCTGTGAATCCAAGTCACTCAAGGTAGTGCAAGAATTATCCCTTCCGCACTTGAAAACAAGAAGAAACTACAATTCATCGAGGGAACTTTTCTCACCATTCCCCAGTGAGAACATCCAACGGAACAGTTGAGATAACTTACTAGCAACAGGCTTCTGCTCCTGTTGTTCTAGTTTTACATCGCACACAGAATTATAGTCATGCTTCAAATGAGGAGCAACAATTCTTTCCTGGAAAAACACAAATGGTAAAATGAGAATGAGCTGAAAGATCATATCTATTAAATGTGAGAGTAGGGTAGAAAGAAACAGTACCTTAAAAACATCAAGTGGACAGAAATCAGTACCATCACAACCCTAAACACCAAAACATTATTATCTGAGAATTCAATACGAGGAAAAAACAGAGAGCTACGCATTACGACTGAAACAGCTGGCCATTATTCGCCATTAAAAAGATGTATGAAAAGAAATTTGTAATCCGATACCAATTGTGTTCATCATGAAATCTTCTAAGTTCAAAAGTGAAACCAAGGTCTGGAATCCGAAAATGTTTGAGAAAGTTAAAATTAAGTAAAGAATGGGGCCTTACTGGCATTGGAATAGGATGTTCATTGTGCAGCACTTGCACAAAGTGCTTGTTTGATGTGTTGGCTGGACAACTGTACAGAACCAGCATGTTATTCCCACCAAAAGGTGCCACAGTATGGCCCCTCCAATTTCTCTTCTGGGGAGGCTTTGGAGGGTGTGGCAAGGCCTGTTCCCTCTGTATTTTTTCAAATTCTGAAACATAGAAAACATAACCCGTACTATGAGAACAGAATATAGAAGAACCCATATACATGAGCATTTAGATTCCCACCTGCACATAAACCAAGATCATGCAACCGAATTAAGAATTTACTGAAGAAATCACTCACCAGATCCGTCAAGAAAAAGTCCAAGTAGGCATGAAAATGGAATGACAGTTTCTGCATGTGCGAACCGTAGTCTCGCCTTCTCATAACTACCAGGAGCATGTTTTTCTACAAAGAAAAGGGGAGGGGGAGAGAGTGAGTGAGAATTGGAATACCAGAAGTCATATAGCTTACACACAACTACATAATGCAAAGAATTCCACATCTAAGTGTAGTCCAAATAGACACTGACATATCCATGAGGTTTAATAGTCCTCAGTGACACAGTATTATCCAGTTATAACTGCGCACTATTGAGTTACCTTCTTCAGCCTTAATAGCCTGCTCCATGGACTGCACAACATCTTCAAGTAAGGGCACTCCCATTCTATAGTTTATTGATTTACCATATCCCTTTAATATAAAGGCCTCCAAATCATCCATCCATTCCAGCAAAGAAACCTAAACACAGGAGACTTTTTTCATGTAAATAAACTAACAAAAAAACATTGAGATCACGTAAATCTGTGTTTGCTGATATTACTAAACCACATCAAAGGGGAGGGGGCAAATTACTCTAATGCATTCTTCAAAGGATTTTTTTTTTTTTTTTTTTTTTTTTTATTCAATTTCAGCACCAATTCACTTGCTGTGCCCTCTCCATTCATAGATGTAACTACAAGCCAAAAAGGCTAGTATTCATCATGTAACTAGTTTCAGTCATTTTAGTCGTCTTCACAGTATCGGAGTCATGGTGTATCATATATGTTCATATATCATATTCAGGTTCAAACGAAAAATGTTATACAGAATAACCTGATTATCGTGGAATAATATAAGAAATTTGGTTAATCTTGACAATAAAAAAAATTAGCATACCTCAGAAGGGCTGAAAAGTGCACAACCTTGATCAACTATATTCAACAAGGACGCTTCCTGCCAAATAGAACAAACCACAGATGACCATAAAATCAATTGCACTTCAGGGATAATTAATTCACAAGCTCAGTCCACGACAGCATAAAATGAGTTTTGTGTATGAAAACAGAAATAAAGCAATCACCTGTTTGCACAGAAACCACAGAGAAGTCGTATCCTGCCTTGTAAAATTCAACCTGTAGCGCCTTCTTAATGCAGAAGTTATTTCATCATAAACGGGTTCCTTAAGCTTATCAACAGCAGGCTCCTGACTTTTCTTAAATGCCTACATGCATAAAAGTCATCGTCAACCAACATATACAGCACAGAATTGCAGATAAACCAATAAAAATGGGGGTTATGGCAACCCAGTCCAGCTACACCCAATTCCACCAACTAAGAAAGTGTAATCAGATTGTGTGTGTAAGATCAGGACGGCAGAATACCTTGTAGTTTTGACAACAATCATGAAACCTTAGCTTTGTATCACTTGCACGGCTTTCGCTGGTTACAGCAAAAGCTCGATGACGCCCTGGTCCAAGACTTCCTTTCCCACTAAACAATCCCATGCCAAATGCCACAGCACTGGCTGATGCCCGAGGGACCTATCACATTATAAAAAAGATGCATAAGATGAAAGGTTCAAACAGAACTGACAAAAATCTGAGGCTGATATTCACAGCCACACAGCCAGAGAGATATAATTAACTTCGATCTGCTTAAAGTCTCAACTTGAAAATAAGAATTACTCCAAACATTGCAATGGAAAATTTCCAAGTTAATAGATGACTATTATGCCATATTCAAAGTTACCAACAACCTATAAAACAAGGCTGATCATGGCCATAATTCATCACATATAGGAAAAACTTGAATGCTCTAAACAAAAAGAGAAGAAAAAAGCCCTAGAACAAACAAATCTTACCTGTGTTGCCTTTATTGCATAAACATCTGGATGGTAATCATCATTAAACAAATTTGGAAATCTTGCTCGAGTCCTGATCCCAAGATCATAGAGTTCATCCTCTCCTTGGATAGTTAATTCTCCACCTTTCAGTTTTCCTTTCCAAGGAGACTTCCAACCCTTTAACCAACCAGGAAGTTTTTCCAAAGACAGGTTCTGTTCTTCAGCTTCTCTCAGTAAAACCTCCAGATGAGTTGCCAAGTTGTCCAACTCTTTAATCCGCTTTTTGGTAGGAGAACGAGTTCCATGCCTTGCCTGATAATAGAAGTTGCATCAGGAGCCATAAATGTGAAACTCTCTAGTTCAGGCATTTAAAAATAAATGTCATTTGTGGAAAGCCAGCAAGCTAATCTTAACAAACGGGGTTGGAGTCATGCTTAAAAAGAATCACATCTGATAACTAAATATGTAACCAGAATACATACATACATACTTACAGACGCGAACACAAAGTTCAAACAAATCTGAGTAATTCCTGATAGCAAAATTTATTATTGCCTCTTTGTCTAATTGAAATTTGAAACACAAACACTGAACACACAAACAGTTGAAACACAAATGGAAATTTAGAAATTGGCAATGACAATATCAAAAAATAAATTTACCACAAGATTTAAGTGGATAGGAGTACATCCATTTGGAATCTTCGATGGAACAAATGAACTGTCCGCAATGCCTTTAACGACACCGTATCTGCAACAAAAACCCATTAGTTATTTCTCTTTCCATGATAATTCTACCCTCTATTGCTTGAAAATATTAATTCTTCAATTTAAATATGGAAAAAAATTGCAACTTGAAACACTTTCTGCAATTTACTCTTAACCAAGCAGACGGCTAAGCAATAAGAACCAAAAATCTAGTAACGACATATCGATTCACGTAGAACACACTTAAATATAAATAAAATTTTAATAAATTCGTAATCAAATTAATGGGAAATTTTGATTTTGTGTGAGAGAAACCTGGAAACAGTAGAAAGGTGTTGGCGAACATCGAAAGCTTCTTCTTCGGCATTTGAATGAACGAGTAGCGATAATAACACTAGCAGAACAGCCGCCATGGCCCGCTTCATCTTCTCCGTCTCAGTTTGTCTCTCTGCGTTAAGAACTTGAAGAAAGGAATAATCAGGAAATGCAATGATCAATTCTCATTTAAATAAAGTGATGGAACTTTTTTTTTTTTGGCGGTCCATACTGCTAGAAAGTTGGAACTGGCGCAACTCGCCCCGTCTCTGAACGCCGCGTGGCTAAACTTTTAGTTCGAGCGGTGGCGCGGCCTAACGGGCCACCTCAACGTCGACCGGAGCTGCAAGTGGGCCAAGTACCTAAAATGGGCCAACCCAAAATGGGATCCGGGCTTAGGTGGAGCAGTAAGTTAAGGCCCAAGTAGCCGTTGGTCCCTTGAAGCACACCATGCAATCCAATTCTATAGGGTTTTAGGAGGCGCTACTCTCCCTCTCCCTCTCCCTCTTCCCCCTCTCTCTGTGCAGTGTGTGCAGAGCTCTATAGCTGCGGAGGCTCAAATACTCTCCCGGAGGTCAAGCTCACAATCCCAAAATGGTACTTGCATCCCTCTCACCTGTTTTTTCTTCATTTTGCAATTTTTTTATCTCCTCGTTTTTATTTCTCTTTTTCCCAATCGTCATAGAATTTTTTCTCTTATTATTATCGTTTTCAAATCCGTATAATATGTAATACCCAGATCTAGATTTTCATGTTGGGTCTTTAACCTCTTTCGGCTTTGTACTGTAAATTCCGTTTTCATGATTTTCTGCATTGCCTGAAAAGTGAAATAAGCTCAAATTTCAGCTGTGCTGCTTGGTCTTGGTTCTGGATATTATAACGTTATTTCCTGTATAGATTTGAGAGCCAGAGAGTCGAAAAGAAGTTTTTTTGGCAGGCTGAGTTATGTTCTCTTTTACAAATGGGGTCATTTGGGTTGTTGTACTTTATGCTTTTGGCTTTTGCAGGCTAGAGGGTTGAAGAAGCATTTGAAGAGGCTCAATGCCCCGAAGCATTGGATGCTTGACAAACTTGGCGGTGCCTTTGTAAGTTGAAGATCTTATCTTTGTCTTCCTTTTTATGTTGATGCTTGTGCATGCATCCTCCTTATTTCCCATTTTTATTCCTTACATTCTTCTTTTATTTTTCCTCCTTAGGCGCCCAAGCCTTCATCTGGGCCTCACAAGTCCAGGGAATGCCTTCCCTTGGTCATTATCTTACGAAACAGATTGAAATATGCTCTCACTTACCGTGAGGTCATTTCCATTTTGATGCAACGACATGTTCTGGTTGATGGGAAGGTTAGGACTGACAAGACATATCCTTCGGGTTTCATGGGTATGCTCATCCTATCTTCTAACTGAATCATTTTTTTTTCTTTTTCTTTTTCTTTTTCTTCTAGGCCTTGTTCTGTTTTCTTGTCAATATGAGTTGTATTTTCATGAGAACAATTGTCCCATGGATATTGCTGTAGGATGATTTTTTATGTTCTCTTATCAAGGCACCCATATTTCACCAGTTGTTCGGTGCTTCGAAAGAAACATTAGATTTTGGGGTATTTAGTAGCAAAGGGTTTGTATATAACAGTATTCAATTGCTTCAAGTGCATATGTTCTGTGGATGTGTTCTATTCGTAAAATCGCATTGGTATTGGGAGCTGTGTCCCTCCAATTCACGGCAATAAATTTTGACTTTGAAGAACTTATATTCCCCCCTGATTTGCAGATGTTATTTCAATCCCCAAAACAAATGAGAATTTCCGTCTCCTTTATGACACAAAGGGTCGGTTCCGTCTCCACTCGATCAGGGATGAAGAGGCAAAGGTTATTTCTTTGAGTTCTCTGGATATCTTTTTCCTTATTTTATTTTCAAAGTAGATAACTTGAATTCAACTTAAGTATTGGCTGTGCTGTACTAGTATGCAAGTTGGTTTTATGTAGGCAACTATCCGGCATTTCATCTTGTTAACTAATGGACTTTTGCTTTTTTCTGATATTTTGAGATGGTTTTTCTCTGCAGTTTAAACTTTGCAAAGTCCGGTCAGTGCAGTTTGGGCAAAAGGGTATCCCGTACATCAACACCTACGATGGGCGAACCATTCGCTACCCTGACCCTCTCATCAAGGCCAACGACACCATTAAGCTTGACCTAGAGAGCAACAAGATCACTGACTTCATTAAGTTTGATGTTGGGAATGTGGTCATGGTTACAGGTGGAAGGAACAGGGGGCGTGTTGGAGTAATCAAGAACAGGGAGAAACACAAGGGAAGTTTTGAGACAATCCACGTTCAGGATGCCACCGGCCATGAATTCGCTACTCGGTTGGCTAATGTGTTCACCATTGGCAAGGGGACGAAGCCATGGGTAAGTCTTCCTAAGGGAAAAGGTATCAAGCTCACTATCATCGAAGAGGCCAAAAAGAGGCAAGCAGCCCAACAAGCATCCACTGCCTAATTAATTACGACACCCTTTTTAATTTGTTGTACTTGTGTGGTCACTGTTTTTGCGGTTAGACTTAGAACATTTAGTTCTGAATTTGTGATTCAAAAATTTTTCCGGCTTGTTTTGCTCAGTACTGGTAGATTGTTGACATCAATTTTTTATAATCTTATACCTATTTGGTGCTCCTCTTTGGCCTTGACGGGCATGTTCAATACTTGTCTTCATGGTGTTATTTCTTACTTATTAATGCCAAATCTGAGATATTCCGTTCTAGCGTGAGCTTTATATGCTGGGTATGATCAAGGTAGCATTGAACTTGGAAATTAAGTCCAGGGTCCAAATGCAGCCAAATCTCACCCGTTGAGGTGCATCAAAGAACTCTTTGATACGGCAGGTCAAGCTGTTTGAGCCCCTAAATTCATAAGAGTAAACTGCCAAATTACCCCCGAACCATCACCTAATTTTCAATTTTCAATTTCCTCCATGACTTTTTTTTGGTTGTCAATTAAGATAGGAACTAATTCAATTGAGATTTTAAAAGAATTTAAAAGTTTGAGTGTATTCAATTCAGCTTTTTAGATTTTAAAAGAGTTTGTAAAAGTTTGGGTGTATTGAATTCAGATTTCAATTGACATTAAAAGAATACATCGAAATTCAAGTACATTCAATTATGACTTTTTAAAAGTCAAACAAAATTAGGTGTATTCAAAAAGTAATTTATTTTGAAGGAATTAATGAGTTGCCTGATTTCGTTAGAAATTAAAGTGGTAAGAATAAATACAAAAGGCCATGACAAATCTTATGTTAACCCTAGAAACTTTGAACGTGTTCTACGCTTTCTAGTCCTTGAACGTGGGTGCTTGTCACGTGGAGGTAAAAAATCTCTCTCTTTTTCTACGTTATATATTTTTTCTTATGAACTAATTAAAACTCTAATAAACTCTTTTAACATTTATGATAAAACTCTAATAAACACCATTAAAATCAATCTTGTAATTCAATCAAACTCTATATGGAGTTTATAGAAATCAATTGAAATATATTGAACTCTATAAACTTTATAACTCCATTTAACTCTTTTAAAATCTTAATAGAATACACCCCTTAAAAGTAGAACAAAACGTCACTTATGGAGAAATTCTTATATATCTAGAGGATAAAAAATGGGATAATTGGTGAGACCACCTAAAATTGTATGCCCTTACACCTACAGGAATTGATTTGAAACTAACGAATGGGCCTGTAGGGAGTGAAAAAAGGAAGAAAAAGAGAGGGCTAAGAAGAGTCATTCTATAGTGAAGGCCTTATATATGGTGTTCAGGTGACGTCCTATCTCTTCACTATTAAATTAAACTGACCAATTTTATTCAATGACTAACCAATTTAATCTGTAATTAAAAAATACGGTCTCATCTGAGTACCATATGTAAGTCTTCACTATAGAGTTCTTGAGGCTCAGAAACCGAATGGGCCTGGAGATAAAGTTGCATTAACCAAACGGTCCAATCAAAGGCAAAGGTGGCAAAATATAAAAGACAACAAAAAGCAGGGGTCAAAATAAAAAATTTCCAGAATTATAGCGATAAAATGGAATTTCAGCTTTAAAATGTTCCCGGGAAAGCTTTTTCCAATTCATAAATCCTCAGTAAACCCAGGATGAAGCAAAGGTAAATCTTACTCAAGCTTTTAATCAGGCTCCGCGTATAAATAGAGAGGTCCTTTTGATCCATTAAGGTTTACGCCGACGCGATTCTCTTACCTCGCCATCATGTACGGAAACGAATGCCCTAGAAGCTAGAAAAGGGTTCTTCTCTTTTCTTCATCTCCTTCACTCTTCTTCTCTAACACAGCACAAGAACGAGACGCTTCGTCAGCTCCATTTCTTCGGCTTTTCTCATCAGGTTCCTCAAGTTTTTCTTTTCTTTTTTCTGGGATTTTTTAGAGGTTTTCTTTTTCTTTTTCTGATATGAATGGTGGGTTTTTATTTTTTATTTTTTATTTTTAGTTGATGGATTTGGAATTTTCATTTATAGAGTTGAGACTGGGTATCATTTCATCTGAAAACTATGACGTTTAGGGTTCTTAATGCTCATTGTTACTGGATCTTTTTAAGTTTTAGTTTTTAATTTTATGTATATGAATTTTACTCTGCTTAAGAACAGCTATCTGGATATTTGACCCCAAAAAAAAACAGCTCTCTCGATATATATTTTTTTCTTAATTATAGCTTCTTCTTTTTCTTTTTGGTATCAATTGTTTTTTCTCATTTGGTGTAACTATTTGAATGTGCAAGACATGGATAACATACAAGATATCGCACAAGGGATGCAGGAATTTAAAATTGAAGCGATCTCATGCACTTTTCCTCAGGAAATCATACAAGAGATCCTACTTAGGCTACCCGTCAAATCTGTTATCAAATGCACCTCAGTGTGCAAGACATGGAGGTCCATGATCATAAACCATGATGTGGTTTCGAGCTTCGAAGAGGTGATTTGGTCTTGGGTACCTAGGAGTGCAAATCGTGCGGCTCATGCAGCGGCGTCGATAGGTAACAGAGCTATGGAACTGCAAAGTTGGGTCGACAGACCACCATTGTCTCTCGTTGGGGTGTTAACATCTGATGGTTTGCCTTGTCCACCTCTTGTTGCATCTGCAATTTAGTTTTAATTCCTATTAGTAGTTAGTTTGCTGGGTAGGGACTGTTTGTTCTAGGTTCCGGTGGAATCTAGCTATGTCTAACCTTGCTTTTGGTAGTTTGTTTCATGTGTTATGCTGGCTCTTTGTGGCTTTTGCCTTCTATCTGTATTTCTATTCCCTGTTTTGGGATCCTTTGGAATACAACATGAATTTCAGACCAAAAAAAAAAAAAAAAAAAGCTTTTTTCGCACCCCCCCCAACCCAACAGTCCATGTTAATAACCTGAACGCCAGTCACCTCTTCCTAATCCACAGGGTTGCTGGTAGGAGGAGCGTCACTATGTTCCACAAAGCCTTGACGATGTACTGGAGGAGGTTTATTCTCTGCATTATGATAACAAGGCTTTTGACGAGTACCCCAAGATAGAATTTCCAATTGCTCCAAAGCAAGAACTGTACAATCCACATCTTCGTGTGGTCGGCACTTGTAAAGGGCTAATCTGCCTTGCGGATGATATCTTCCGTTATGGTTACGATATCTTTATATGGAACCCAGCCATTAGAAAGTTAGTGACCCTTCCCTATCCTGGTGTTACCTATATGACACATGGTGGATACGATGCTCCTATTGGGTTTGGTTTTGATGCTAATACCAATGACTATAAGGTTGTGAGACTTGTTACCCTATTGGATATGTCTGATGATAGAACAACTGTAGCTGAGGTTTATTCAATAGCCACTGGTGCATTGACCAGTCTGGATTTTGTTTATCCTTCATGTATACTACGCGGACGCGAATCCCAGGCTTTTGTTAATGGGACTCTTCACTGGCCTGTACTCCGCCGGACAGATTATGGCAATGAATATTTTATATTGACATTTGACGTGAGCAGTAAGTTATTTTGTGAGATGCCAGTGCCAAGGAGTTTAATATGGGATTTCAAACTGGAATTACAATTATCTGTTTCAGGAGATGGAAAATCCATTTCTCTGTTCTTAATGGATAACAAAGGTGAAGACCGTTTTCTTGATATATTGGTGATAAAAGAATATGGCATAAAGGAGTCGTGGACCAAATTGATTACTCTTGGTCCACAAGGGCCGGAAAGACTTCCACCCAGGGCATTATGT
>NC_024130.1:21524612-21550227 GCF_000346735.1 Prunus mume
ATCATAGTTACACTTTTGATAATTACCACATAAAATCAAAGCATGAGTTAGTATCACTAGACCTTGTGAACAAAACCGTTAAAAATCTTGGTGTTCCCGGAGAAGGATATCAATATTGCTCCGTTCATTCTTTCAAAGAGGTCCTTGTATTACTCGACCAGACAGATGCAGTTTCCTACTAAGAGAAGGAACAGACAGGTGATGTGATTATAATGCTGAGAGGCAGAGCATTTCTTGTCAAGAACAATTTTTAATTCTTAGCTTGTCAGATTTTTATATTCACTTAAGAGCTGATAGATGATTAAATTGATGTGGGTTCTTTTTATGTTCATTAACTTATCTTTCGTCTAACTGAATTTGGAAAACAAGAAGTTGAAACCAATACTGATAAATATGTTTAGACTGTGGAACAGTTGCTGCCACGTAGTGAGTTTTATGCATTCATATTACAGTCTTATTTGCTGCTGTAATATATATAGAATTGTTCAACAGTTTGTGCAGTGAATTTCTTTTCCAATGCTTTTCATGAACAGGGTACTTAATTTTCTAATTAGTCTTCATTTATGTAAAGCATGAAGAGGAAGTTATATTTGCACTAACAGTGGTTTTTATTCGATTTCTTTTGTGACAGACTCGTAGGGCTGCAACGTCCTTTTCCTCAAGTGCCTGAAATGCTGGTGCATTTTGTTGACATGGAACTACTTATCCCAAGTGCTGATATATTTTCTCGACTAGTTTTTAGGACAATTATAAACTTGGTTTTTGACCTATGGAAGTATGCACCAGTTACATATTTGAATTGGTTATGCAGTTCTAAACTAGCGAATGATTTTGCAAATTTTTTCCCTTGGCTCAACAATTAACAGTATTTGCATTTGATATGATTCCCTTCGCATTGGATATGTCATTGCGTCCATATTCTCAATTCACTGAGGCCAAAAATAAACCAAGCATGATGAACATGGAACCCTTGCAGAGAAAACTTCCTAAATTCATATAACTGTTTTAGCATTGTGCTGCAAAGTTTAGCACGAGTGAAGAATGATATGTCTGCGTCCAGATTTTACAATAATGGATGAACTGGTTCAACAAAAAGTTCTTAACATACAAGTAAAAGTATACGCGGAAGCTAATTTTAGTAGAGTCCTGAAGGGTGGCGTAATCCGGAATGGCGTTGGCATGCCCTTTTTCTTTCCTTTTTTTAGCTCGGAAGATTTTTGTTACCTTTTTTAACTCGGAAGATTTTTCTAGGGTTCTGCTTGCCGTTTCTCTAGAGATAGGTAAACCCTGGACCTCCTTACTCTTAGATTGTGGATCTCGATTTTTTTTAGTTATAATCTTTAGTTATTTAGTGCTCCTTTTTGGCCCTGCAGCTGGTGATTTGAGAAACGTCGTTTGGCTGCATGCACTTAAGATAAAGGTAAAAAGCTTTTTTGAGGCTATGAGTGAGATGCCCATCCTTTTTATATGATTTTGAAGGGCATTTAAGGAGTACGAGAGTCCTTGCCCTTTTCAAGTCCTAAAAGACACAGAAAATTACTAGAAGCGCCACAATGAGTACTTGGACTGCAAGTGCTGGCACCAGTTCATTATGGTCACAAAGACTATAGTGCACCTTTTTTGGTTTTTGTTTGAGACCATATGCTAACGTCTATTGGAAAGTACGTAGAAACAAACAGGCTCATATATTTCGCTAAGGTTTTGCTTTAATAGAAGGATAAAGTTCATATGCTGCATTTTTAACTAGCTCGACTAAACAAGAACCAAGGTTCTAACCACACAATCAAAAATCTCTAAACAAGAACCATCAGCACAACAGACCACGCAAGCACCTTCAAACTGGTAACCAATAAAGAAAGGCAATAGATTCATCATCACGCAGCAATTGCATCAACGGCTCCATCCCCATGAAGCAGTGCCTGATCGAAGTGCCAAACCCCTGGAATGGACAGGAAACAAGACAGTTTTAAGAAACAGAAAAATCAGAGCAGATAAAGTAAGGCCATATTAAAATATACAAAGATAACAATATAGGATAAAGTAGAGATGACAATAATATTGGATCATTGGTTCCTACCATGTCCTTTGCCGACTCTCCTTAGTTGAGCAACATATTCAGATATTTTCTTGATGGCTTCCACCTTGAGAGGTAAAAGTAGAACATCAAAACCATGCCGTATAGAAACCTTTCCAACTCAGGATAAACAAAGAAGGACATCAAGAATCACCTGCTCAGTCAAAAACTCGCTTTCAACGAAATCTGTTAACTGCACATCTTTGTTCTTCTCAGCAACCTGTTAGTTGCATAGTCAAACATAAAAGCATGTGTTAGAAGCTAGAGCATAGCACAAAAACATTTGAATCTTCAAACATAGTGGCGCATGTAAATTGATACCACAAAGCAAACGATGTTACTACTGAAATGACATCAAATTTACCAAATATAATCAGGTAAAGAACATCATCATAAAGTTAAGAAGATGGTGTCAAATAAGAATAAACGCCTTACATGGTGTAAGTTGAGCAGCTTTTCATTTGTCAGTTTCTCCAGAGACAATGCAAGCTCCATTGCTAAATCAAAAGAACAGGACAGAGTTTGAGCTCAATAATAAACAGTTAACACAGTATATTACAATCCCTTCAAATAATCCAATGGCTGAACACATCTGCATAAACCAAGTCTTAGGGCCATGCCATTCTTTTTTTTTTTAATTCCCTTAACTATCATCCAGCACACACTTAATGAAACACTTCACATCCAATTTTATTGTTAAGCAGGCAACCAATGTCTTCAAAACTCAAGTTTACTGTGCTATGACACAACTAAACACTATTTGATGCGAGCACATCACTGAGAAAAAATTCATGCAAATCCCAATTGAATGATCATTTGGAAAAGGAACACCTTGAGCATAGAATAAAAAAGAATGGTGTCTGGGGGCCAAAATTTCATTACAAGGGTACAGTTTTCATCACAAATACACAAGGGCGAATAAAACTAACCATATAAAGCATCTCCCTTCTCTGCATGATCAAACTCAGAAACAGGCATCAAAATAGACTGCAATTTCACTCTTCCACCGCGTTTATTCTAAGAATCACCACAAAGAAAAAAAGAGATAAGCAATTCAATTTGACAAAAGAGAAACTGAATTTAAAGCAATTCAATTTGACAAAAGAGAAACTGAATTTAAAGCCTATTGCAGTAAGCAATACATGGAAGATTATATATTAAGCAAGGAATAAAGCAAACACCTGGTATTCCATAAACTTCTCAGCATGGTCCCTCTCTTCCTCACTCGATTCCTTGAAAAACCTGTATAGAACAAAACCATGAACAACGAAATTTATGTATAAGATTTGTCAAATTGTATTGAAGAAGTCCAAGAAATTACTTGGCAAGACCCTTGAGCGCTACATTGTCCCTGTCGAAATAGGCAAACATGGCATGGTAAACGTAGGAGACGTTGTATTCCACACTGATATTCCATCAAAGAAACAAATAAATCGTTAGAAAACAGAGCATAAACAAATATAATCAAATTTCAATCAGAAATTAGAAAAGAGGCTCAATTACATTACTTTTAAATGAGACGCTGAAATCCAAACTACTACTCAAAACGCAAAGATTTGCAACCACATCGTTACACAAATCCACACACTCAGAGAGAAAAATCCACATTAAACAATTAAAGGCACAATTTTCACATGAAAGATGAAAATGCTTTGACACACACAATCGGATAATGCTTCAAGATTGAATTTTTAAGACTTCAAATCAATCATAGCCTTAAAGAACTATTAAAAAAAAATTCCTTTCGTAAAAATATAATATTTGAAGGAAAAAGAGACAAAACCCACTTGATCTGTTCGTTAATGGCTGCCTCACTTTCATCGGTAAACTTCTGGCGAGCAAGAGAGACTTGTGGAAGAGTAGGTACGAGTTCTAGCTCCTTCTTCACCTCTTCAAATGGCTCGAAAACCACACCGGTAAGGGGCCGATTATTCGCATTCTTGGACGCACAGACCACAACCCCACCTTCATTTCTCGTCGGAGGGAACCGCAGAATCAAATTCAGAGATGTGAACGAGTTCAGAGGAGAGAACGAATACGAAAGCTTGGACGAAGATGAAGATGGAGCAGAGGAAAACAGAGGACCCAAGTTCTCCCCGCGAGTGATCAAGTGAGAGGAGGCTGGAGAACCTTTGAGAAGCATGGTTGCAGAGAGCAAAACACACGGATTGTGTGAAAGAAATAGGAAATTAGTGTGGATGAGAGAGAATCGGGGGTTGAAGAACAGCTGAAAGCAGAGGAAAATGAGGGTTTGAGAGATGAGTGTGCGGTGTGGAGGTGAGGATTGAGAAGTGGAGAGAATGGGGTCACTATATCAGTGGCTATGGGCTGTTTGGACCGTTGGATTAGAAAAACGTGGACGGCTTGGATTGAGTTGTTGGAATGGGCGCGTGGCAGGCTCGTGCCATCCAAAGGAAATATCTGGAATGTTGGGGCGTGCGTTGAATTCTCTTGGAAATTTTTTTATGGTTTCTTTTCGGTTTGCTTTTTTGTGGCCAATAGGAGAAAGAAAGTGAGAGAAAGTGAGATAAAGTGAGAGAATCTTGTTATTTCCCTTTCGGATTTTCATTAAATTGGGGAATAAAATTCTCAATAGGACTCTCAATTATGGTACGGGATAACTACAAAAGCAGGTAGAGCCATGAAGGTTATAAATCACCTATTTTGCATGTAGATTTAGCCGGCAATGCCATGTGTAAAACTCTACATTATTGTGCTACGAATGTTCTCCATGTAAAGCTATAGGAAGGACAATGACACATGGTTGATTGCTCAATAACGGCTATCGAGACCGGTCCCATACTCGAGAAAGGGATTTGTTTTCTCTAACATGTAGGATATCTATTCAATTTAATGAGTCAAATCTTTCATTTATTAGGAACACCAAACGTTCAATTAACATTAAGAGTCTATTTGGGAGTGCTTCTGGAACAGGTAAAAGCACTTTTTGATAACCAAAAGCAATTTTAACAGTGTTTGGTAAAAAAGTTTAGAAGCGCTTTTGGGCCTAGAAGCATTTTCTGAATAAGCATATACCACGTGCTTCTTCAGAAAGCACTCCCAAATAAGCCATTTGTTATTCGAGCTACCAAATGAGATCGAAATGGAGAAATATGATCTACATGCCAATCTTCTGGATATGACTCATGACAAAGCATGTTTTGTCGTTGAAAGGTTTTGTGTCACACTCTCTTTGTATATAATATCCTCTAGAGCAAGTTGGGCTGTCTTTGTCAATATGAAACGGCTATTAAACTAAAGTTAAATAGACTATATAATTACGACACCCCTCTCTCCAATAGCTTTCAAGAGGTTAAGTGGTACTTTTTTTTTTTTTTTTCTCTTAAGTTAAACTAGCCTCTCAGCACGCGCTTACGCATCTGCAAGAGCCTTTTTTGTTAAAAAAAAAATTTAAAATTTATTTTAAAATTAAAAAAGATAATGGGTAGTTGTGTATCATAAAAATAGGATTCATTATCTTATTTTTCTTTTAATTTTAATTTTGTTAATATGAACAAATGTAAATTTACCATATTATCTTTATTTAATTAATAATTTTAATTCTTAATATTTGAATTAACTAAGGGCATTTTCTAATATTTTGAATGTTTTATCATTCTCAACTTTTTGCTTTATATATATATATATATATATTATAAATTAGAATACTGGAATGCAAGCATATGATTCATTTCACCACGAAGGGCACCTATGATTTTATCCTTTAATTTACTAAAGATAAATAAATAAATAAATAATATATATATATATACAGTCCCCTTTTATTGAGGGATCCCTACAAAATCAATGAACAAAGTTATTTAAGAAAGTACTAAAACTTCAATAACTCAATTGAATGGTCAA
Organism: Prunus mume; assembly: GCF_000346735.1. The sequence continues at coordinate 21,530,551 of NC_024130.1, forward strand.
ATGATATCGGATTCAAGTGAGTTTTTGTAGAGATGATCTTTGAATGAGTATCTACAAAATAGACGGTTTGGATTAGTGAAATACAATCCGGAGTGGACCCTACAATGAGTATCCCTCAAATAAGCTTATTTGAGGAATCTCAATAGAAGCTATATAAATATAAATATATATATATATATCTCTATCTAAATATAGGCTGGATGTACTCTTTTAACCTTGGGGTACCGTCCATGTCATTAGGCTGCCCCACTGTTTTGAGTTGAAGACAGCTAAGCTTAAATTGGGCCTTGTCTTAGGGCCCAAAACACCCTTATATCCAAGGGCAGCCATCAATCTCAATTTCAACACAACATAAGAACTCGGGCTTGTTTGAACTAGCGGAACTGTATGGGCCTAAAATATATATAATTTAAACTTGGACCTACCAGAAGAGCATTCCAATTTACCTCCAGCGATGGCCTGTTTTTGCAGTTGTAGCCCAAATTCAATTGCCAGGATCTCCTTTGACGGAGATGCTCCTATAATGAGGGGAATTTGGGTGAGGGGGTTGAACGAGGGTTCAATCTAACCCCTTGAAAATCTTGGAACTTTTTGTGTTGGTTACAGAAAATATTGAAACTTAAATAATGGATGTTATGATAGTTAGCTTATATGCAATTCGACCTTTAATAATTGATGTTGAGACTGTTAGCGTAGATGTTATGTACGGCCCAATCTCATAAAACAAAATTGAATGTATGTGAACAAAAAGGAAGTGAGAAAATCAGCACCATAAATATATATACAGGGGCGGAGACGCACTGGGACCAGTGTGGTCCCGGGCCCCCACTCAAGTTTTTTTTATTTTTTTAAAGTAATAATATTGTTACGTATTTCTATATGTATATTATTTCAAATATTTTAGGTTTTGATATGTACACATTTGTTGTGTCGAACCTATTAACATTAAGGCACAAGGAGGTGTTTCAAATTGCCCTTTGCTCAACTGGTGGTGGTGCACTCTAGGGTGCACAGATTACCTTATTTTCACTTTCAACATTTAAGTAAATGTCTTTGTCCTTTTACTCTCATTTATTTTTATATTACTCCATTTACTTAATTTTACAATATAAATAAGGAAGTACCCCCTATTTGGATTCAAATAAAAATACTAGAAAATCAAATTCCCACCGAATCAAAATTTGAAAAATCGATTTTAGTGCAAAATATGATTTATGCTAAAAATGATGGCTCATTAAGTCAATATATACTTCATACTAAAATCTCATAAAATCAAGTTTTCCTATTTGAAGTATAAAGAATAAAAGCCGCCAAAAATTATCTTGGGAAAATGATCATTCCAAAAAATCATTTTTCATACATAGTCAATATTTTTACATAAAATATTTTTTTTCATGTATGATATGAATGCATGAAGGGACCTAAGGTTTTTTTAAGTTTGAGAATTTTTTATTTTTTCTTTCTATGGGTTAATGGGGGGAAAAACTTTAAAGATATTTGCTAAATCGCTACTCTTTATCTATCTTTTACAATTTTTCTTGCTCAGAATGTATTTGTCTATCCCTTTGTCGAGAACAATTATGATTGCAACCAATAAGCAATATAAATCTTGACATATGTGATATATATATATATATATACTATTTTTTTTTGTATTGTGAGTTCGAAGTTTTGATTATTTATAATTTATAAGAAGCCCTCACGCACATAAAATCCTGGCTTTGCCAATATATATATATATATATATTGTATAAAGTTCCATTTGACATATGTAAGAAAATATATAATATTTGCCTAATTACTTATAAAGGGAAATTACCGAACCAATTCAATTGGTGATTTTACATTGAATTCGGTGTGCCGGTTGAGACCTAAACCAAACCAAACCAAACCAAACTCATCCATTTTGTTAATAATGGACGTTGAGTGCTGCCATCAAAGTACGTAAAAAAATAAATGGAATGGAAAGGCCAACAACCAGCAGAGACCAAGAGATGAGCTTATTACCTTATGATATTGTGAGATTACCAACGTTGGGAAGAAAAAAGAAAACCCCCATTTGTTGGTTTGCAGAAATGAGAATCAAATTTGCAGCAACAGTATCATGAATTGATAGAAAAACCATGCATGACCGCGATGCTCATTTAATGCTGGCGTTGGAGGTCTCATGTTTTTCCTTGTATGGTGGTGAAGATGTCTGTTTCTTCCTTATAATTTATTTGCATTAGTTTTTAGAGATTCTCACACAAACCAACCAAGCACCAAGCTTTTCTTTCTTAATTACCCCTTTACTAGATAGATAGAGAGAGCAGCTTGGGTATCTTAAACCTGCTTTATTAAAGGTTAAAATGTAATTAGTAGTAGTACATGTACCACTCTACTTGTAAATTATTTTCTTTGGTAATTTAATAATCATATTTACTATGGAAAATCACCTAATAGAACCTTCTACATGTACAGTGAAAATGATGAAATTAATCTCAAAGTAAATATTATACATGCAACTGAAGGAAGGAGAAGGAGGGGGTGTTTTGTTTTGGAAACATGAAAAGAAACATGGAATTGTGTGATGGGTTATTAATGCAACGCGAGAGACTTTGGGGTTCTTCAAATCGTATAATAAATAAATAAATAAATTTCAGTACTAATCACCCTCGAATGGGGTTTCATTTAAATAATCTATGCAAGTTATAACCTATGTCAGGGCCTCATTAATTTCTTGATAAGGCTTGGTTTTATTATATAAATTTCCATCCATTATAGTAAACCTATATGGTTTTCCTTAGCAGAAAGAAAAGAAAATTAGGTGATTGAAATTTGTGCTTGATATTGTTAGATCATGTCTAATATCAATTAGCAGTTATAATATTTCTGATAGTGATGACTAATCACGGGTTTATTCAACATTGCTTAATTTTCACAAATTATTATTTGTATATACATGCAAAGCTCACGAGATTAGTCTCCTTCCAAGTGCTGAAAAGTATCACATCCTTATCAGTCTGTCTTCTTTGCTTGTGGTGCTCAATGAAGCATGCATACTATACAAGCACACTCAGACTCAAATACTCTCTCTCTCTCTCTCTCTCTCTCTCTCTCTCTCTCTGTGGGTCTTAAAGGTAGGTCCTCTTCCGCTTTAACGATCATTCTAAATCCTTCTGCAAGGAGCAAGTTGGCCAAAAAATGAAAATGAAAATAATAAAATAACTCACATATGCAACTTGATCAAAAATCAAAACAACAAACACAGAGTTAGGGTAGGGTAGGCCCCATAATGCACTAGCGAGAGACCCCGTCTTCGGGGTATATATAGCAGTAGCTCTAGGTACTTTAAAAAAACAAAGTTGTAGTCATACAGAATATTAATATTGGTGAAACTGGACCGTTTGTTGATCTAACCAATGATTTGGGTCATATTCAGACAGAGAGAGAGAGAGAGAGAGAGCATTAATATTTGTTGTGTGCATTCACGTGAATGTTTGTGGGTCTAAGTTGTAACAAACATTCACAATTAGCCTCTTTTCTAGCTTAAGGAAAAAAAAGAAAAAGAAAAGACCATTTTCATAACAAAATATATATTTTTATACAAGTTATTAAGAAAGGGTAAGAATTATTAATCTTCAAAACCTAGTAGTTAGCCATCCTAATCTCCTAATAAGCTCAAAAGGAGATGTTCAAATACAAGCAAACAATGCAAACAGATCCACTGCAGAAGAAAACAAATGCGGAAAAAAGAGTCAAAGAAGAACGTGGAAGCCATGTACAACTATTTGAGATGGCGAACCTACAAAATTAGGCGGCTGCTAACTATAACCGTTGGTTTTCCAGAGTCGGTAAGCCCAAATTTAGGTGGGGCCCTGCAAATATACATGAAGAAATTACCTCATTCATTTTTTAATATTTTAATATTATTTTATTATCATTTTTTCGAGCAAGGCACTTACAAGAAAGCATGAAACGAATTGTAAACTCGAATATATTAACGTTGAAGCGTCGAAAATTAACCAAAAAAGTATGTACTGGCTAGGGATAACGTTGTGGCACGGTTAGGACTAAAAAATCCAACACCAGAACTCAATGATACCCACGTACTCTCTCATCTGAGATATTAACTATTTATATTAAGTCACTTATTTTAATATCAATTAATTGCTTAATTAATTTTTATTTTTCTTCTAAGACAGTGTTGTTTGATCTATGTGCACACTTAAAGGCCCACACGTTCTCTTCTATTATAAATACATACACAACCTTTTCATTTTTCTCCAAGTTGTAGTTTTCAGTCAGTCACACAGTCCTTCTTCTCCAAATTAAGCTTTTCAAAATCAACATGGTTGGAACTTCACCCTGTGCTTCCTGCAAGTTGCTGAGACGCAGATGCGCCAAGGATTGCATTTTTGCTCCTTACTTTCCAGCTGATGACCCCCACAAGTTTGCCATTGTTCACAAGGTCTTTGGTGCTAGCAATGTTAGCAAAATGTTGCAGGTCCTTATTTCTATATTCTCCAATTCTCTTCTATGTTCTTTTTTTTTCTCTGTAGATGAATGAGGAGAGATTCGAACTTAAAACCACTTTTACTATGGAAAAGAGACATACTACTATACTAAGAGCTAGTTGGTGTGGCATAGTGAACTCATCATTAAGTGTACCCTTTAATTATTTTTGTGGTTTTCTTGGTCTGATGTTTTAATGGTATATATGTATGCAGGAGCTTCCAGTTCATCAGAGAGCAGATGCAGTGAGCAGTTTAGTGTATGAAGCCAATGCAAGAATGAGAGACCCAGTTTATGGGTGTGTTGGGGCCATATCTTACCTGCAAAACCAGGTCTCTGAGCTACAAATGCAACTTGCTGTGGCTCAAGCAGAGATTCTCTGCATTCAGATGCAGCATGAGCCTACGGTTCCTACCCCACAGCAGATATTAGACACAGATGAGAAATCATATTTTCTACCCAACAATTTCCCTCAGTATCTAAATTTTCCCTCCTCTTCCAGCAATGTAATCCATGACTCTCTCAAGAGGGAGAGCATTTTTGGACATGACATGGTTTCTTAATGAAATTTCTCTCATGTATTAGACTTTTAATTAACTAATTAATCATAGCCCAGTGGTTTTCTCATTTTGATCATGTTTTTTGTTAACGAGACTCAGAGGGGTGACTTAAAAAACAAGGGTAAGATGTTGGGGTCAACTCTAGCATGTGATGAAGTGATAAATTCTGATCAGTAACTTATTAAACAAACAAATATGCTTCCATGGATATATTAACGCATAGATGCAAAAGTGTCGGTGCTCATTTTAACCAATCCGGGACATAAATTCTTGTGACTTGGATTAAAATCACATTAATCTACAAGCTTTCACACTCCGTCATTGCAGCTGAAATTAACACATTTGATTTTTTTTTTAATGTCACACTTAAATAATTACATGATGGTCTACCCACCTCCGATTCGACCTATTACCATCTCTAATGTAATGGTCCTTGAGTTACCTAATAAGCCAAAGTTGAGAATTTCATGGACCTCGATCCTGTTGCAGGAAAGACAAATCCAACATATACTGCTCTTGTTTTCGAAACCCACCAATTCAAAAAGTTTATTTCTTCTACATATAAGACACAGAATATAAGGAATTTCTACTATTTAATTCATACTTTGAGTCTCATGTTTTTTCACATGGCCAAAGATGCCATTAAGTTTTCTAAGCCATAGGCATAGCATCACTTCAGGTAAGTCCTTTTGGAAGTGAGAAACTGCCGCTAACCTTCAAAATTTTCACGAGTGTCTTATATTAGGCCTGCACCTCCTCCTGCTTTGCTTCCAATTCTGACTTAGCTGCTAATTAAACTATTAATCTCAAACCTAATCTTCAAAATTAGAAAAATGCCAAAAACTTGGCTTGCCGCCACCTGTTGCAGATAACAACTTGTTCTTCTAGCTTGTTCACGTGGGGTGTGGTGCAAGGAAGTGGTCAGTCAGTCCATGGGAAATATGCAGAAGTAGAAATCAATACCTTCAATATAATATGTTTTTCTAAATCCATCTGTCGATACATTATGTGTCAAATCAAAGAAATAATTCAAAAGGGTAAAGGAAAAAACAAAAGGCAACAACTGAAGATTCCTCCTCAGCTTTGTTTAATGTGGAAGCATTAATTTCCCCAAGTCAAACGAAAGAGCTTTTTCTTTCTTTCTTTTCTTCTATCCCCATCAAATCCTCCTTTTTTTGCAGCTCTTTCTTGCTTGTATGCTTTTGTCCAATGGTACCTACCAGCACCACCATAGATTAACTGCTACTAGAAACTTAATTATGGGTGTATATAAATATTTGTGTATAATTTTGGGTATTATTTGGTTGCCCAGAATGTTGTTTAAGTGGCCATTTCCATGCTTTTCCCATGGTTAATTTTTGTATATTTAATTGCCTGTGCTGTATATCTTTTTCTGATATGATGGAAGGTGTCTGATTCTTAGTGTTTGGCCTTTTGTTTTTGTTGATTCAAGGGATTAATCTTTTACTGGTTGTTAATAAATTGATTAGTTTTCCTCTTCAAGATGGACACACAACAAGACAAACAGTGGTAGATTAGTTGTTTCTGTTCTGTAACATCATATTAATTTAATCCAAGTAGATCAACATAAAACCAAAAGTGCTAAGAATTATTAAATTATTTTAATCAGTCTGCATGCACCTAATGACAGTAGTTTCAAGTGCATGTATCATTTAGAAAGTGATGATATGTTGGACATTCATGATTATCTAATTTATACATCTTGCAAGTTTTAATCTTCCTTATTGACATAACTGTCACATCAATTAAGTCTTACATGAAACACAATCAAATGCCAGAAGAGGGCGCAAGTTGTTCACATGTTCATGCATGATGTAGTAGTTCCTAGATGTTGCTTGTATATAATTTGTCAAACAACTTGCACACAAGTTTCAGCAAGAAGAATAGAACTTTTTGGGGCCAACTGGGTCTTCTAGCACATGAAACATCTGGTGGGATTTTAGAGCCAAAAGTTTAACCATAGTCAAAATGAGGTTGAAAACAAATAACCACACAGCAGATTGATTAAAATTATATAAATATATATATCTCTTCATGGAGACAAGAATAGATAGTGGGAGCCTTTATAATTTCTCTTTTGAGGGCTCGAGGTTAATTGATTGGATTTCAAAATATAATCTTTCTCCTTTCTTTTTTCTCTCTTGTCTAAGTCATTCCATTTGAGACTCTTTAAGACACTTTACATGGATGCCAAATATGCCAAAGTGATTGAATGATTAAATGTTAATCACTTGTTGATTTACATGATTCTATATTAATCAAATATTCCTAATAGCATCTGCAAACACATCAATGTGGCTGGTTAATTGGTCATTTTCCTCTGCATAATCAAAGAAATCTCAATCATTATAAAGGCGTTAGATTTTTTTTTTTTCCATAAAAGCAGAACAACAACTGTTCATTTAAAGTCATGCATCTTTGTTTATGGATGCTCTGAAGTTCCTTTATAGCTACTATGCATATATAAAAAACTTCAGAATTCAGAGTGCACAACCATTTTAACATGTTGCTGACCACCCCACCCCAACTTCTCTTTTAAAAGTTTATATATTTTATTTAAGTCAGTATTTTTATATATTATTCATAGAGACTGAGATTTTCATGGTGGAGAACAATACACTGTTTGACCAAAATTTGGCTCAGTTTGCTTTGACAAATTGACAAAGCAGGTAACCATATAGCTAGCTGGCTGGGTGGTTGACTTTTTAATTAGGTAAGATTTGTCAGTGGGTGAAACTAGGTCTATGAATGATGTAAGGAAGCTTAACAAAGTATGTGATTAGGGCTCGCATGTCAGCAACAAAACTGAACTGCTAATTCCTGTGTGTCCATGTGAAAATGAGTTTACTTGTGTTTGCAAAATGATCTAATGATTGAGTATTAGTGCAAACCTAATTATGTTCCATCAACTTACTGTCTGGTTTTAAGGGACATTGGGAAAAAGTAAACTTGATGCTAGAAGTGCCTCAAGGTCTGAAACTTAAAAAGCTTCCCTAGTGTTTTCTTTAAATGTGATGTAAAAAGTTGCGTAGTTTGAGCCTGTATATGGAGAACAAATGAAAGACGCCGTAACACAAATTAACATTTGCGCACAACCGCAATCGAACCCATGCACTTAACGACGATGGACACGGACCTCATCACCACGCTATAGCTAGAGTGTTGTCACTTTCTTTTTATTTATTTACACTTATACTTGCTTTATATTATTCTTACTATCCAAAACCTCACCTATAACACGCTACTCTCATTCCATATTTTCTCATAATTTTCACAATTATTTTGTGAATTGAGAGAGACGAAAATGGAAATCTACGTTGAGGGACCATTGGTCCTAAAAAGCCTTATTTTGTTTATATTAAAATACTTAATGTCTTATTATTTTCTCACAAAAATTTCAAAATTTCTCTTGTTCATCCATTAAAAAAAAAAAACTAAACTTAATTGTAAACGAAATTGGGTGTCTATCAAAAACTAACAATTAGTTAGCAAATTTTGTAAGTAACAAAGTTTGTCAGCGGACATTATATGTAATCTCAATCACACAAGCTCACCGTGTGGTTTTATAAATTTCTTTTGTTAAACTAGTAGATAATTGATTAAATAAACATGACTCGAAGTTTTATTCAAAAATGTTATATTTTAAAACTATTTTCATTCTTTTTATTCAATTTCTATCGATATCGATATTTCTGTTAAAATTTCCGTGTTTTGGGACTCTTGATATTTCCGAAACCACCAATATTTAATACCTTAGTCAAAACAGAGGGAGAAAAAATATCTCCACTATGATTTTTATTGTTTCTGATTTAATTCTAATATGATAGGGGCTTTACTGTATTCTTAAAAAATAAGATCAGCCTTTACAGTCAGCTTTCCTTGTTGGGGATTCGACAGGGCAATTGTTGCACTATACGGGCTTCAATGAAAACAACCTAACTCAGCCTTTGAAGCAGTGTAGATAAAACACCTAGCATGCTAGTGCATCTCCAATGACACTTTGTCATTGTGCATCTCAAATGATTAGGTTACTAGTTGTTAATAAATTGATCTTTTAAAGGATGAACAAAGAATGATTAGTTTTTCCCCTTCAACATGAACACACAACAAGAAAAATAGTGGTAGATTACTTGTTTATGTTATGTAACAACATATTAATTTAACCCAAGAAAATCAACATATAATTAAAGGTGCTAAGTATAATTAGATTATTTTAATCAACCACCTAATGACAGTAGTTTCAAATGTCATTCAAAAGTGATGATATGTTGGAAATTCATGATTATCTAATTTATATATCTTGCAATTTTAATTTTCCTTAGTGACATAACTGTCACATCAGTTAAGTTTTACATGAAACATAATCAAATGAATTAATGATCCAATTAATCAAATGCAAGAGGGAGCAAATAGTTCACATGTTCTTGCATGATTTAGTAGTTCCTATATGTTCTTTATATATAATTTGTCAAACAACTTGCACACAAGTTTCAGCAAGAAGAATAGAACTTTGGGGGGCCAACTTGGTCTTCTAGAACATGAAACATCTAGTGGGATTTTAGAGCTAAAAGTTTTAGTAGAATCAAAATGATGTTAAAAACAAATAACCAAACAGGAAATTGATTAAAATTATATATATATATATATATATATTTGACAAGACAAAGGTGTCTCCCCCCTACTGCCTTTTCATGGAGACAAGAATAGATGGTGGAAGCATTTATAATTTCTCTTTTGAGGGCTCCAGGTTAATAATACTTCCAAAACAGAGGTTATTGGTTGGATTTCAAAATATCATATTTCTCCTTTCTCCTTTCTCTCTTGTCTAAGTCATTCCATTTGATACTCTTTAAGACACTTTGCTTGGATGCCAAATATGCCAAAGTAATTGAATGATTAAGTGTTAATCACATGTTGATTTAAAGGATTCTATAGTAATCTATATTCCAGCTGCATTTGGAACCACAGATAATTCCCTCCTAATAGCATTTGCAAACACATCACTGTGGCTGGTTAATTGGTCATTTCTTCTTTTGTGTTATATAGGTGTTGCTTTGGCAATTTATCCATAGAAGCAGAACAGCAACTGTTCACTTACATAAACTATTAAACACCTGTTAATTATTAAAGGGTGTGCAAAGTCAAGCGTCTTTGTTTATGGATGCTATGAAGTTCCTATGTATATATATAAAACAAACTTCAGACTTCAGATTGCACAACCATTGTTACATGTTCCTGACCACACTACCCCAACTTCTTATATATTTTATTGCAGTCAGTAATTTAATATATTATTGATAGAAACTGAGATTTTCATAGTGGAGAACAATAAACTGTTTGACAAAAGGTTTGGACAGAAGTGCTTGATATACACTTCACCATGGACAAATTGACAAAGCAGGTAGCTGGGTGGTTTTGAGTAAGATATGTCAGTGGGTGGAGCTAGGGTTTAGGATTGATGTTAGGAAGCTTAACAGGGGTAAACAAAGTATGTGATTAGGGCTCACGTGTCAGCAACAGAACTGAACTGCCAATTCCTCTGTGTCCATGTGAAAATGAGTTTACTTGTGTTTGCAGAATGATCTAATGATTGAGTATCAGCGCAAACCTAATTATGGTCCATCCACTGTCTGGTTTTAAGGGACATAGGGAGTATGGAAACTGTTTGCTAGATGCAATCATGCAACATAGAAGGACTTTATTAACTACCATATTTGATTTAAGCAAATCGGCAGTGGTGATCAAATGTTGAGGAACACCACTTTTCTTTATGTGAAAATAAATAATTCCTACATTTTCATCATCTTATTATCAAAGTACAACATTATTCACCCTCACAGTCACTACACTTGCGACTTGTTTACCAAGCTTCAGTATCCAATAGAAAAACAGGCGATTCGGTTAGCTTCTGGCTACTCCCGCCGACACCACTCACTTGAATAATAAACTTGATGTTAGAAGTACGAGAAGGGACTTCAAGGTCAGAAACATAAAAAGCTTCCACTCGAGCCACTCCAAGATACTCGTGCACCCCTAGTGTTGCTCCTGGATGGCCACGGGCATCTTCTGCTAGTTTTTCAACATAAATATTATAATTTCGGAATGCATAATCATTCCCATCTTTCAATTTCCACGTGATCTTAAGACTAAGGTTCTTGGATCCCTTAGATCCTGTAGTCCATTTGATATATTGACCTTCTACAAGCCACAAGTCAGAAGGTGGAAAACCAGAATTGTGTCCAAAAGTTTCAATTGAAATATGACCAAGCACTGCATAGTAGTCTGTTGGATTCTGAGAACAAGAATTATCTTGGCCTTCTGATAAGGAATTTTGTCTCCTTTCATCAAATTCAGGCTCTGACTGATAACACAGAGCATTTATTTCTGTTAGTCTGTATCCACTCATGCTGATGTTACTCTCCTGTATGACCCATCCAGAGGAAGTTCCTGGCTTTTCAAGTTGACGTGTCATAATCACTTTATTAAATTTGCTTGAGAATTGGTTCAGGTTCTGGGAAACAAGAAGTACTGACTTTATTTCCTTCAGAGCAGAAGAGAAATTAAGACACAGGCCTAGTTGAGAATTATTCTCTGATTTCACCTGCATAAATTGGAATATTCACAGCTTAACTAGATGTAAGTGAAAAACTGCAAACTGGAATTCCTATCAGATTGGATACACTTGTCTGCTTGTGAACTATATGTCAAAACAATCAGACTCTAGGCAGCACACAAAAGTTGAGTCTTACTAAGATTTGGACAGCTTTAGTAACTCTAATGCACAGAAGGGATAACTTACAGAATATGTAAAGTGGAGAGGTAAATCCCCCAAAAGAAGATCTCCTTGAAAGAGCCTTGCAGTGAAAATAGCGTTGTCTTCAAGTTTTCCTTTAAATGTGATGTTTCCTCCTCCACTATAAGATGCTTCCCTGAAACTATACTTTGCCAGCATATGCTTGAATGAGGAAGAATACTCAGGTCTTATATTAACATACACATACAATGTACTCATGACAGAAGTTCGATGACTCAGAATTAGGAGTAACAGTGTTTTTTTTTGTGGTTGGGGGGGGGGGGGGGGGGTGAGGCGCCCGAAGTTTCTGGAGCCACTCTAAGCACGTGGCAGTGCCTCGGAAGGAGATCACCACGTCTCGCCTCCCTAGCCTAGCGATTTCGTTCTTGTCCTGGCACACCGCCACGTAGCCAATCCAACTGGACTGCGTGGGTAACTCAAGTTTTTGCAATGCTTAGGCGCCAAAACTTTGAGAGTTGATATAAAAATGAGAAGTGCTCACGCACCAGGTGTTAAATTATCAGTTTGATAGGAAGAAGAAGAACTAAAACTTACTCAATATGGACATGAATGCCATCTGGAGTTGAATTGTCAGTATACTCAAGGAAAGGCTGCGAGATTCAAAACCCAATGTCAATTGCAATAATCAGCATACTCGATAATATTTTAATGAAAAGAATAGAAGAAAGAGAAAGGAATCTAACAGAAACCTAATGATACATGATTATACTGATAAGTACCATGGCAAAATAAAGAATCCACAAGACTATTTGGTACATACCTGAAAACCTTGGGAAGAAATGTTGCACCACGGAGCATCTGATACTTGCTCTCCATCAACAGAAAAATGATATCCATGGCCCTGAACAATGATACAGAAAAATGGCGTTCAGATAACAGGCATATACAAGATATATGAAGTTTATGAACCAGGGTCATGCGTCTAATGTCCACCAATGACCCACTACAGTGTCAAGTTGTCAACATAGTCACAACCTGATCAAAATTTGAATAGAATGGTAGAACTTTAGGATAATTTTGTGCTATTCCCCATGATTTTTCCACAAGGGCCCACCAACTGCAAAAATATATGACTATGTCATAAAACAACTGAAATTACTGTAAAAAAGCAATGGTAAATGTAAAATTCATACTGTTAACCTAATGGGAACTAACTGGTGCTGATTATATAAAATTCTTTTCCAACTAACCAGGGTTGGCAATTACTAAATGTTGGCATTCAAGAAGATCAAATAGCTTTAGTAGTACACATATAAAAAACTATAATCATTATTTCAAGGACACTTGATTAAGTTAGGAATATTAGCGCATCAGTATGCCCGCTTCTGTCAGGAAATAATGCATCACTATACCAGCTTTTTGTCAAAAGATGTGGAAATAACATGTGAGCCTTTGTCCGTAAATAATGCCTATAAACTATTCACTGGTACTGGAAATTCCGAAGCTTAATGATGCCACCAGAAATGGATCCAAAAATAATAATTAAATAAATTTTTTTAAGGAATAGTTTGTATACGAATCAATGGAACTACAAGTTTGTGAAACTTTGCAACAAGGGGCAAGTCAATTACTGATTCTGAGCAATCTGAAAATTTGGTGGTTGATTAGTCTGATAGATCCATCCAGGAGCAAATATGGCAGTTGAAACACCATCCTTTTTCAGCACATCAAGTGCAACACTTGTCTGATACGTAGAGTTATTAGAGGTCAAAATATAACAATCCTCCATTCAACTTATTTAGTATAAAATAAGTGAAAGACAAAAACAAGACTACCAGATAACATGAAAGACAAAAACACTTCTCTGAAATGCAGAGTTATACGAAGTCACATACATTCCATTGTCCACCACCGAAACTGCCCCTTCCAAATACATCTATTCCCATGTAGACATCATACATTCTGTCTCCAGCAACATCGGCTGAAAGCATAGGGTAGTTTTTCTGCAGAGAATAGGTTTTAACTATGTGAAATAATAATGAAAAAGCAAAAACCAACTTCCATAGGGAGAAGTGAAAACCATACCTTCCATGTATAGTTCACAAAGATTCCATCACATATATCAAAGAAAGGTTTATTCTTTTCATTCAGTTGATCTTGCCAGTTAAGTTTACCATCAGTTGTAACACTATCATACCTGCATAATTAACAATAACCAGTCAAACTTAAACTTAAAATGGTACACTATAACAAAAGGGGACAAATAAGAAGTGACTGGAAATATAGTATCTCCAAAAACTTGCCATATCACTAAAGAGCCAGGGACAGCGGAATGCATTGTCTGGGTCAAATGGCTGACAAACACTTTCAAATTAGGGATTTGGCTCGACTTCAACTCAACCTCCATATTGATCTGCCAGTAGCAGTAATTGTGACAACTAAATAACAAGAGTGCAACAGACCGGATTGCCACCAACAATAAAAATGAAAGAAACCAGGAATTCAACAATGCACTATAAGCCAAATGATAATTGGCCGGTTAACAAAACATGCAGTTATGGTGAACTACATACCAGCCATCCATCGAAGCCCAAAGCAACAGCGAGCTCCGTCAAGCACTTAGCATACTTTTGAGCAGACTCTTCTGTAGAGAGCAATTTATTGCAAATAAGCGTGCCTTCATCCCATTCCGTGATGAAAGTTCCCAATACCTTAGATTCCATAATGAAGAAAGTTACAAATAGCAATTCCTTTCAACTCATCCATTTGGGATTATACACGGCTCAAAAGCAAAACATGCCATAACCCACGAGCAAAAACATAAACAAATCGAAATGACTTGTAATCAACATTTCTGAGTTTCCAGGAAACAAGAAAGGACAACAATTTCTGTACTTCCCAACTCAAAGGCTCACCCCTATGTCTTAAACTAACAAAAAGTCATGCCATTTGTACCAGGCTCTTCATAATTCCAAGCACAAACAATTATTCACTCCATCACTGAAAACCCAAAAGCCAAAACATATTTACTGAAAATCCCAATGGCCCAAAACTTCATGTACCTTAACACCGTGCCTGTGAGCCGTATTGGTCCAGCATGGAGGTGGAAGAGCAACAAGACTATGCGAAAAGTAGATGAAAACATCCATCAAATACCAATGCCATATCACATACGCATTCGGGTTAGTCCCTCCTTGGACCCACCTGTCATCTCCATAGCCACCAACCATGTCATGGCACACAATCATTCTCGGCCTATTGGGCAGCGGCAAAGAAGACGACGCAGATTGGAGAGCAACCGAGGCTTTGTTGAAAGGGTAGTGAAAGGACTCGAAGTAGGACCTGGACTCGAGCTCTTCGAGCGTCTTGATTGGGTACGAAATTGGCACGGCGGGCTGGGTCGGGTCGAACGGTGGAGGGCTCGGAGCAGAGAATTGGTTCTCTAGATCGGAGGTTGGTTTGGACATTCTGAAGAAGAGGACGAAAGTCTGGGCTTTTCGGTGAATTAGTCTGAGGAGGTTAAGGAGAGAGACGAGGGTTTTACGGATGATATAGGAGCGAAGACGAGGAAGGAGCATTGCCAAAGAGAGAGACTTTCAGATGCTCGAGCTGGTTGTGTATTATTGGTGGGAAATATTCAAAAACGACGAAAGACTTCAACGGGAGGAGACGAGACTGTGTATATGGTCAGGAATTTAAGAACTTTTTTTTTCTCTCCTCAAGCTAAATTGACATTACTACCATATTAATAGTTCGTTAGATTCGTGTTAACATATAAGATTAGAACACACTCATTCAACAATAACTAACCTTGTTTGATGTTCAAGATTCGTGTTTCTTTTTCTTTTTGGATAGGAATCGGATTCATAAATTTCAGGCCAGAAAAGTCAGCGGCTTTGGAACATAGCACGAAGATGAGGTGATGGGTGCTTTGTTTGGGTATTCTGGAAGCTTATCATACAATTTGTTTGTGCAAGATTTGACAGTTCGCACATGCACACTCCACAATAGGCCAAAAGAAAAAGAATTTCCACACTTTTTCCCCTGGAGGAAATTGACCACATACGTTAAGGCTTGTTCTGCGACTGAGTGGATCATAACTGTTGCTCAATTTGGTATGTAATTTCCTTGCGGCTGAAGGTTTGGCAGCATCCAAACCCGCAAGACGATACCAATATGTACGTTCTTTTCATACAATGTTATTTTTTGTTCGACATTGAAGGCAACACAAGAATGTATGCTACTGTTTTCATTCATGGAAAATTATGAACTGTTCTGATACAATTCTCTGTTTCTGCAGTCTCCAGCGATATCAACTTAACAGACTGAAGATTTCACAAGAAGAGCAAGTTAAACTAATAAATAAGAAAGCGAACAAACACAAACCGGTGATGAAAATTTATACTAATCAACAGATCCCGTATTCAAAACTAGCAGGAGCGAAAGCTCTTTCCACCCCACCTGCAAAGTTGTCTTCCAACAATTTGTGTTGCATCTGTAGGTTTTATCTTTCAACAAACTTTAAGATGCCTCGGTCAGTTTGTTTTCGTCCAAATACAGGCGTCCCAATCCATCGCTGAAATGTTTTCTATGACCTGTGAAATTCGTAAAGGGCTATAGACTTCTATAATGTCTGGATTCCAGAATCACATTCTGTCTATTTATTCCTTCAAAGTAAGTCTTCCGTTCCTGTTAACTTCGCAAATTGACTTTCGTCAATATCCCCCCTTTTGAGCTTCTTTAGCAAGCGGTATTCTCTTGCCAACTCATCTTCATCTTCAACTGTCTGGGCAGCACGTCTTTGCTTAGCTGTTTTCTT
The DNA here is from genome assembly GCF_000346735.1 of Prunus mume. The sequence continues at coordinate 21,547,199 of NC_024130.1, forward strand.
CCTCATCTGAGCAGCTGTATCATTTGCGCTTTTGTTGGGTTTTTGAGGTTTAACTTCTTGCTTTTTTGCTTCTTTCTTTGCTTGCAGATTCTTCTTTCTTTGCTTCTCACGAGATTTATCCCTACATATAAATTCTTTCCTTTAGCAATGGCTTATCATGAGAGCTGAGAAAACCTAATCAATATCACAGATTGAAGAAAGCAAGCATGAAGTTTAAGCCTATACTACTGCATGCCAAAATTAACACTCATGATTCTAAGATCAACAAAGTATTGTGCTTTTCAATATCTCAAAGTTAGTGAGAGTGAAAATTCTATTCAGATTGTGACAGAAAAGATTGATAGAGTTCTTACTTAAACTTGATCTCCTCCAAGTTGATGTCTTTAACAGGGATGAAACCCTCTGTGGAAAGAGAGTGGTGCTTGACCTCAGGCATTGCAGGGAGCTGCAGTAGTCCGAATCCCATGCCCAGTTTCCCAATTTCAAGTTCTTTCCACCTGCAATAATTAAAAACTTAAATTAGAGAAAGAAAGGGCCTCTTTTTCTTCTTTTTATTTTTTTCCCCGGGCTAAGTTGAGCACAAGGCACTGTTAAGACACCTGAAAATGTAAGAGCAGTGGTGTTCTTTATATGCACGGATGTAAGAAACAAATGCCCTGAGTCCCTTTTCCATGACATCACGGTCCTTTTTTGCGGCAGATCGTATCTGAAACAAGGTTTCAACACGACGTCAATTCAATTACTAAAAACTTTTATCAAAATGTTTAGAAAGTAAAAATATCACTACATTATATTTGACCACAAACTTCGAAAACAGAAGAGACCACCATAAAATTAAGCTTTATTTGCAAGACAACATGATAGATAATATATGATAGAATAAACTAATTTAATGAATAGCATCAAAACACGAGTGTTGAAATCAATCTGTGTTATAAGATCTTATATATTAAAGCTGGCATCTTTGGCACAAGTTATCGATCAGATATTCACTCAGTAAAAAGAAGCCTAGTCACATTATTATAACAGGTCTAACGAGGAATAAGTTGAGCACATACGTTTTTTCAATGTAAAATTAGATAAAGGATACAATAAAATGATGCTTACCGGAGGAATAACATCAGAAACATCATCAGAACATTTCCTTTCTTGAAGAGGCACTCTTCTTATCCGCAGGAATTCTACATAAGCTTCCTCCTACAATAGTGAGACTACAATCAGAACCTTCAACATCATAAATGAAAATCAACATAGAAAAAAAAAGTCATAACAGAGCTGTAAAATAGTTTTGTTAACAAGGAATCAATTATCACATAGTTATGAGTGCTATAACTAAACCTTTGGCAACAGAAAAACGATAGCACTTCCTTGTCTACCCATACGAGCTGTTCGGCCAACTCTATGTATGAAAACATTTGGATCTTGAGGGGTATCATACTGCAAAAAAAAGAAGAAGGTGAATGATACTTTCTAGCTCTCATAACCAGAAATGACCATCTAGGTGCTACTGTAATAAGCTACCTGCACTATACAGTCAACACCTGGAATATCGAGTCCACGAGCTGCAACATCAGTACATAGAAGGATGCCACTTGAGAGAGATGTAAATGAGGCTAAAGCTTTGTCCCTTGCAGCCTAGAAAACATAAAAATTTGAAAGCACAAGGACTGATGAGTTAAATAAATACTAATCCAGAGATTGACCAAGTAAGCTGGTCCGTAATGTTTTACCTGCTTCATCTTCCCATGTAGAGCAATCAAAGGGAAACCCTTTAAAGAACCAAGCAATGGAAGAACAAGTCCCCAGTAGTCAACGCAAGCACAAGTCATGAAGTATCTAAAAAAGAATAAAGAAAATCACTATACAAAGCTAACCAACATTTAACCAGGAAATCTGATTTGATCACATTCACTAAAACATACTAATCTCATGTTACTTACACTATGGTCTTGTTAGACTTATTCTTAACAAGGAGATCCACAAGTTGTGACGGTTTCTTGTCTGCCTCGCACTCTAGATACTGTATGCAGAGTGCACCGTCAGAGTAGGAAATAATGAAATAATAAGAGACATTAGCAACACATTAGTATAGTCAATGCTATGTTATAGAGCATGCCTCAATGGCAAGGCCAGAAGGTGTTTTTGAAGAGGCTAACTGTTGCGACAATGCCGAATTATTCGATTTTGTTTCTGCTCGTACTTCGACTCTCACAGGATTCCTTAGTCCTGCTCTGGCCAGCTCTTCAACTGCCTCAGTTTGGGTAGCTGAAAAGAGACCAGTTCTACGAAGCTTTGGCAGGCGAGACATAATATCATTTATCTGCTTCTGGAAACCCATATCCAAGAGCCTATCAGCCTCATCTAAAATCAAAATCTGCAACAAAATATAGATGAGATGAGCCTTTATCAGCTTACCAGCCTCATCTACAAATATCATTAAGTATAATTTCAATCAAATCCCATGAAACATAATTCCATTTACAAATACATACCTCAAGGTCTCGCAAATCCAAGCCATCCATGCGTTCCATAATGTCGTATAGTCTCCCCGGAGTGCCAATCAACAAATTGGCTCCTTCCTCCTCTATTTGCTTCGTGTCTGCTTTCACTTGCCCTCCACCAACCAAAAGCACACACTTGAAATTCGGCAGCGTCGAAATGAAGGGTTTTGCCACGTTGTATATTTGCGAAGACAGCTCCCTAGTCGGAGATATAATCATTCCCATCACCTGCACAAAAAACAAAATTCGATTTTTCCTTCTACTTACCAAAATACAAAAGAAAGAAGAAGTAATGGTGTGGAGCAGACCTGCTGAGGTTTTGGAACGGTTGAAGCTCGTCGGAGTATCTCCACCAGTGGAACCACGAAGGCTAGGGTTTTGCCCGAGCCGGTAGCGGCGTCCACCGCCACGTCCTTGAACCTGCATAGTAAGGGGATTGTGGCGGCTTGAACCGGCGGGCAGAACCCGAACCCGCCCCGGGCCAGGGCTTCGGGGGCCGGGGCGGGGGGGGGGGGGGGTGCGGCGGGG
>NC_024130.1:21550255-21561124 GCF_000346735.1 Prunus mume
CGGGGCGACGTGATGCGGCGTGCAGAGCTCGACCCCGCCTCGGGCTAGGGCTTCGAGGACCGGCTCGGAGAGTGGCGGCTTCAGGTCGGAGAAGCGCGTGTCGCTTAGCGCGCTGTTGGGGTTGAAAGAGTCGGCGTCCATGGCTTTTCTGTTTTCTTCGCGGTTCGCACCGTTAAGCTTTCTGCTTTCGCAACTTAAAAAGGTTTCTCCTTTTTAAACGGCCTGTCGTTCATTAGACACATGCCGTTTGTTTTAGAAAAAAGAAAACGCCATGTCGTCGAATGTTGGTTGTTGGCAACTTGGCATAAGTGAGTACAGTGATGGGCCATCAAGTGTCATGCTTTGGTTCTTCTCCTTCACCAAGCATGAGATTTTAAGAGAATTGGTGTGAGCTTGGTGGTGAATATGGTGGTCGGAGGCGGTTTTATGAAATGGGTTTTAGTTATTTTAGCGATTCTGGACCGAGTTAACTCGGTCTCTGCTAACTGCCATTTCAGTGTCATTGATGATAACAAGCTCTACGACTACAGCTTGGGCTCTCCCATCCCCTTATTCCCTCATGGCATCCAAAGCGAAGATGGGTACTCTCTCTCTCTCTCTGAGTCTTCATCTCTCTGCTGCTTGATTTGGGTATTTCTTATTTTACATGAATGATGAATGTTACCTTGTAATTTCAACAGTCTTACTTAAACATGGGTTATTTCTCACCTTCAATAAATTTGCCCCATGCTTGTAATCTGTGCCCATTGAGTTTAACAAGCTTTGCTGCAATGGGTGGAACATGTACCTCATCTGCATGTCCTGCAACTGTTTGATTCGTTTGATTTCTCGGTGCTGTTTCCATGTTGGAGACGGGCTTCCTTCAAATTTTTCATAGTAGTGTGCTTTTATCCTATTAAGCATTTATCAAATTTTTTAGTTGATTAGTGTTTTATTTAGGCAGCTTAGTGCGCATGTCTTTTTAAGAAATTCGGTTGAGCCATTTTGATTTCTCTAGTTTACTATTGGGAAGAATCTTCAAAAGAGCAATAGTTTTATGGAACATTATGCTTTAATGGGTGGCAAAGATTTGTCAGACTCGATACACATTGAAAGCACTCTGCTTTATGGTGACATTTGTGATGTAAGTTTGTTAATTATTGATGTGGCCAGCTTCTAATCAAAGTAAAAATCGTTGTTCCTTGCTCTTGAATTTCACTACTACAGATTCTACAAGGTGGCAGCAAATGAGACTGTGCTCTGGTTTCAGGTTGGCTCCATCAGGTCACACTTTTGTTTTTCAACTGATCTTTTGTATGACTATGATCGTGTTACCACAATGCAGTTATTTATGTTTGGGCATTTACTGCTTAATTGCAAGCAGTAAATTAGATAGTATGTTTTCTATTTTTGGCACATGGACCATTCTGCTTTTCCATAACAAATTTAAAATGAGAAAGATTCTTTAGTGTGAAGTTGACTTCTATGATTAGGTCGTTGTTCTTAAGCTGAAGATATATTTTATGATTCCATTATGCATTTATGTGATATTTATTTGAGCCTAGGCCTTAGTATTGCAGCTAGATTCATTATTGAGTTTCTTTTCTTTGACTGTCTGGAGCAGCTTTGCGATGGAATGATTTTCAATCACGACCCACCTAGATGTGTCGATTGCTGGGTAAATTTCTTGGCTTCCATGCTGTTCTTGGGTTTATGTTGGTAGAGACGGCAATGATATTGTTGCAATCTGAAATGACTTGCACTTATTAACTTGATGTACTTAGTTCCTCCCTGTATTGTGACATGTAATGAAGCACCTCCGGATAGTTTGCTCTTTCTCTCTCTGCCTTCAAAGAGAAAAGAGAAAATTATAGAGACGTGACATATGGAATTTGACAACTTAAGGTTGCACTTAGATACTGCTAGCTAAAACAACTTGAGGAAGAGTTATTTCTAAAATTTAAAATCTAAAACTAGCATAGAAATACTATGGGATTGGAAAGATTATTTTTACAGCATTCAAAGGTTGGGACGCTTTTTGTCCAGTTTTCACATATAGAAAGGAAAAGATAGTAAAACTTACTGTCCAACACAAGTTTCTATGAAATATCTTATTTACTTGATTATCATATTGAGCATTGCAGGATTGTGGGGGGCCATCACGCTGTGGCATGGGTTGTAGTGCGCTTGTGGCAAACAACATAGGAGGTACATATGCTTTCTGTTTCATATGATTAATGTTGTATCCCTTCATGTACTTTACTGTATCTGTTGCTTGTTGATAAAGTCAGAAATAGGAGTTCATTTTCGATTGCATTGGTACGAGAGTTGTAGTCAGTGACTCAATCATCTTTGAACCTGTTGATGAAGGAATGATACCCTTACTATCTATCCAACTGTGCTGCTCTCTTTTTTAATTTCAAACAAAGCTGGACCTCGCAATGGGCCTTGCTTGTCTAATTTGGACAAAAAGTTGTTGTGTTTTAGAAGACTATTTATTCTTCTAAAATTAACCACGTGGTGACTACAGGTTATGATGTGTGCAGTACCATTGGGCGTGCCTCGAGCATTGACATTAACATAATTGGTGAGTTTTCTGTTTTATTTTTCTCGTGTCTCCCCCAGATTTAAAAATTGAATAATACTTTTAGGTTTTCAATACTTTAGGTGATTATGGAATTACGCGAATATGTCTGGACATGCTTGCTTTCTGTCCTTCATGATTGATTCTGTTCAGGAATAAAATTTTGGAAGACTTATGACTTCCTTGTTATATGGCAGACAAGAAGAATCCTAACAGTGGTGTCATTGTTAAGATGTCAAATAGTGGCCTAAAGCGCAACTGTTCGCTCTCTGTGTCTGTAATTTGTGATCCAAATAGAGTTCAGGCAAGAATTTGTACAGAATAATTTGTGTAATTTGAAAAGATCCTGGCATTCTGACATGCCTGGTTAATGGCCTAGTTTCTCATCTTTCTATTTTACAGGGTCCACATTCACTGGAGAAAACTGGGAAATGTGACTACGTGAGTGCTTTTTTGTTTCAGAAAAGCTTTTATTCCTCCATGCTTATTTCTTAATGATATATAAGATAGTATTTTACTTTGGTAAAGTTTTCCATGGGAGTTGGGATATTCTATCGCAGACCTTTAGCCTCCATCTTCAGCTTTTGTGCACTAAGCTTATTACCTGATTTGATAAGTAACTTTAGCTTGGATGCTTCCCTTCATTGCTTGCCAAGCCAACCAAATTTATTGAACTGAACCAATCTGATTAAAATGGTAGAATCTTTGTTGGAACTGAAGATGAGTTCAACCTGTTTCATTTTCCTGCTTAACACTTGTGTGCTTCTTAGTTGACTGAAAATGTGCTCAACCCATTTTTTCCAGCTGGTGGTGCTTTATGTTGTAGGCTTTCTTTTTGTGTAAATGGTCAAGGTGGAGGAAAGGGTGTTGGTATTAGGAAAACTGATAAACTAGCTAGTCTTTTATGCTGTGAATATTTATATCATAGATTTTAAAATATGGTGGTCAAAAAGACTTTGAAATGTGTAGAACTGGTTCTCTTTTGACTGTTCATTTAGCAAGATGGAAAAGGGGGTAAATAGCTAGTGAGTGTGTGCAGGATTCAGAAAGTTTGAGGTTCATAATCTTCTCTATCTGACAGGCTACAGTGTTAACGCATCCTTCTGGTTGTGCCAAGGTCGTACACGTTCATGGACACGGGTGGGGCTGGTTTGGCACCTTAGGAACCATGTAAGAGTCAATTTTTTGCCTGAAAGTGGTTACCTTACAAATAGCATTGTCTATGCCTAACTATTGAAGTTTTATCAAGTCATCTTAATTGATTGATATTTTATCTGACTTTCAGAGTCTTATGCCTTTTTGGAGCATATCTGCTGGCTGGGGCAGTTTATCGATATTTCAGTCTTGGAGTTCGTGGAATACACGTATGTTCCTCGATTTATTCATCTTCTTGCCTGCAAACTATTTAGTTATGCTTGATTTTTGTCCATGTATATGTTCTGAAATTGCTGTATGCATTTATTTTCTGTGCATTATTTTGAGATGGAATTCGAGTTCTCTTAGAAATTTATCCATAGGAGAAAGAGCTAAGATATGTCAATGAGTCAGGTGAAATGGTCGTCATGAGTTAGGCAAAGGAAACATGGTGATGTATCAAACAGTGGATGGACCATGGCAATTGAAGGGGAGAGAGAACCGAACCACATGATCCTTAGGGCAAGTGAATTCAAACTTGTAGCAGTCATGAAATAGGGAATAAAGTCTCATGTTTCTTTCATCTTACTTTTTGTGGCAGCATGCCATTTAAAAAATCATGGTCGCATATCATCTATTCAGTCTGATACCAAAACTAGATCACATTGCAATAGGGAAAAATAATGATGATCGTTATTATGGAATCGGGGCAAGGATCTAATTCCTTTGGTATTTAAGTCCTATTAATTAAACTCTGATGCGTTGCTCCTCTGCTTATCAGGTTATTCCAAACTTGGACTTTTGGACCAGCTTACCTCAGAGAACACAGGTATTCTGTTTAGGTGTAATGATTTGTCTCTTTCTTCAACACTTCTAGTGCTGTGGCATAGATATTTAGCAACTTTTCAATTAAAGTGCCTTTTACTTTATCTTAAGCTCTCAATATATTGTTAATAACATACAATCTCTTCTCATTCCAGAGTCTATTTGCATCTTTATTGCGCAAATTTAGGGGATCTTCTTCTCAAGGTCATCGAAGCTCGTATTCTCCTGTCAACTTCTGAGCATACAGAATACAGATGTTTGTTTTAGGTTAAGCTGGTGAATTCATTTGTATCATCTCTACTCTGCCATCAACATTTAGAAAACAAGAGGATGTGGGTCAGTATGCAGACAACAGCCTTGTCAAAGCTAGCACTTAAGCTCGATATGCGCCATACGCCATAATAGAAAGGGCGCTTTTTCCATCTCACCTATGCTTTTCATCTCTCTTTTTGTTCTTTTTCCATAAGTCATATTTTATTTGTAATCTAAAAATATCCTTACCAAGTACTTACTTGTTATTTCCCCTCTTATGTTGTGTCAGCTGCTGTTCAGGCAATTTTGGATGTATTGTTTGCATATGGATATTGATCTTTCTATAGATAAAATTGATAAATGAGAACATTGATTTTGAGTATCATGCTTTAACTTGGCTGCTGAAATGTATGATAGTGCGCAACTAGAAGTTTGGGTGTGAAGTGAGCAGTTTTATTTTTTTTTCCTTTTAAATCTTATTTGTTGAATGTTAATATTTTTCCTATTTAAGAGTCTGAAGATGTTTGAAAACATGCAGATACTGGACACATCTATTCTTATGGTAGAACTATGTTACAGATTGATGCCTTCACAAAAAAATAACAAAAACAAAAACAAAAAAGACTTTTGGATTGTTTACTGGTATACTGGAAGTATTATCCAGTTACCTTGATATATATCGCAGCTGAGCAGTTAGGGCAGTGATATGGTGATATGGTGGGAGAAGGCCTTGCAGATAGATGCTTGAGGGATATCTCATGGATTTGGTGGAATAGATGCTGGTTCGGTTGATACCGACTTAACCTATTAAAATGATCCAAATATGCTACATGCAGGGAAGACTTCCTGTTAGTATTGTGTGATTTTCCAGATCATATAATTTTCTTGCCTTTACTTTTCCAACGACAGAAATAGTATTGGTTTGAAACCACACAAGGGTTACCTGATGTGCAAGTATTCTCTACTGATTGGGATGTGGCTGGCTAACCACATTGTGGAGGCTCTTTGAAAAGCACCAGCAAACGCAGCAACTGCTAGTTGTGCCCAAGAAGATGCCGGACAGGTATAAGAGCAAAGGTGAAGACTCTTTTTCCCAAACTCTTAGAAGCATGTAGTACAAGCGGCCTCGCGTTGTCTGCCTTGTTATGCTTTTGCCACTTTTTAATGCGCTCTCTGTCTCTTCAGCCTCAGGTAAGAAGTTACATTGCCAACTTTTGTAATGAAATTAATGCATTGTTTGAGGGAGGATGGCATTTTGTTTTCTTGTGTGTTGTGAACTCTTTTCTTCTCTTATTCTTTTGGTGGGGAAGGGAGGGAGGGTTGGGGGGTCAATGGTGAAGAGCATCATGATATAGTGCGGCATAAAGATGATCAAACTTTCTGCTTTTGCATCAATGCATGCAATTACATTGTGAAATTATATTGGTGATGACCCAAACTTTAGAAGGTTTGTTTTTAGCTCTGAATTTACCAGTTTACGGATTAAAATTTGAGGTTCGGCCTTATACTGCCCACTACTATATTCAAAACTCAAATGCTCTATAGAACATTACAATAGAATCCCATAGATTTAAAGAAATCATATTCATATTTTTCTTTTGTTCTCCCCCAAACTACTGAGTTCCATGTGCAAAGTTGCGATGCACATGAAACACCTACACAGGATTGCATGAATATAAATAATACATATATGTTTCTTTTTCGGCAGAGAACAGAATTTGAACTCGTGGACGAGTACTGGAATCCGTTCGTGTCCCTAAAATATAGGGTGATTTCTTTCCGTAACATAACATGCTAGATATTTAGCAGAATATAGGGTGATTTCTTTCTCTAACATAACATGCTAGATATTTAGCAGAAGTCAGTACAATATATGTGTGTAGAGAAGGGAGGAGGAAGACACAAAATGAGAAAGAACATAACTTCGTGCATATAATATGATTGAAACATCCAAGAGAAGCAAAATAAAACTCATAGGCATAGTAAGATTACAAAGTTATTAATGAAGACAATAATTGATTAGTTTAATAAGTTTAGTTGTTGGGTCACCATTATTTGTTGTGGTTGTCAGCTAATCACAGCTGCGTAAGAAAGCAGGTAAATGCCAACCACTTTGAGGCTGAAATGTGACCCAATTTCGAATCACCCTCTACCCAAAAAAAAAAAACCCAAAGCCCCCTTCATTAAAAAAATGTCTCTTTCTTTTTCTCATCGTGATAAGAAAGTGCAGAGAATGATTTGCGATGTTTGACAGACAGACACACTTACCTTAGAAGCCAAGCCACATTACAGCCAGTTCACATCATCATGCATCAGTATCAACCCACTACACTTCCTCGTTCTATGAATTTAGATTTAGATTTCTATTTGGACCAAACATAGGAAAACCTGAGATGCAATTTACGATTCAGTTGCCTACATTTTGGATATGGTTTTTGGTTTTAAATACAAGGGAATTAAATAAGATATAATGGAAGTTTCCGATGTTTGAATTATTATTTTTTAAAATACAAGTGATGTTTTATTTTAATTTAATTTAAATTACAGAGAGGGATAGTCAAACTCGGTACAGAGTGAGGAGTACATCCGTTCTAGTCAACTTGGCTAAATCCATGTCTGTGATGTTTGAATTTTTACGTTCCTATTAACAAATATCATCCCTTAAATGTGAATCATTATTAATTTCAACAAATTGGAAAACAATCATATAAATTTTTTTGAAAGTGTCAAACAAAGTAGGATAAATTTTCAGATATATTCATATATACTCAGATTTTATGCTGCTCCAATATGGAGGTGTTTATAAAAAAGTACAAATATGTATTAACCTTAAATAACATAGGAAATAAATCTAAACTATTATACGAAAAATAGGCAAGTAACCAAAATCGTAACATAGTAAAGAACTAAAACCCTAACTAAATAAGTACTCGTCAACAGAAAGTATCAAATATTCTCCAAAATTGTGAGTGCATATACGGGTAAATTTCACACTTCCAAAATTATAAACTTGATAGTTAATTAAGAGCTGAACTATCCAATTTAAAATCAATTACTTTCTCAACAACTAATCGTTCGTACAGATTTCCTTCTAACCATAACCAGACCAACTCTGTCGCAGAAGTCTTTGCCTCGGAGAGAAACTTACTATGGCCAGTGGGCACCAACGATAGTGCATTATAATATTCAACTTTATTTTTAAGACTGCCTGGCTTTGATTTCATATAATAATAATCCCTCCCTTCTACACAAAGACGATGAATCTCTCTCTATGTTCCTCCTCCTCCTCCTCCTCACTCTCATAAATCTCATACAAATTAATTCGCATTCGATTCATTTTTGCACAGATACGTTATACTTTTACATGAGAATAATGAAGCCACCGCCATTCTCTTCCTCTTCCTCCTCTGTTTTTCGCAAGGCCCGACTCTCCCCCTACCTCTTCACCTTGCTCGCTTTCATCCTCTTCGTCGCCGTCCTCTACGGCGAGGACCTCATGTGCATCTTCGGCCAGCAGCTGCAACTCAGTCCCAACTCGGACCCACTCGTCATCAGAACCGGTGAGTCAACTCAACCCATCACCGAGTAATTTCCCATTGAAAAAATGGAATTTGCAATTGAAACTGTGGTTTTACTGAATTCGGTTTTTTGTTTCGGGGCTAGGGAAGAAGAGGGAGAAGCTGCCGTTCGCCATAGGTAAGAGCGAGGAAGGCTGTGACATATTCAGTGGGAGGTGGGTTTGGGACGAGTCGAATCGGCCGCTTTACGAGGAATCGGAGTGTCCGTACATTCAGCCTCAGTTGACTTGTCAAGAACACGGACGACCTGACAAGGATTATCAGAAATGGCGATGGCAGCCGCACGGCTGTGATCTTCCCAGGTCAGTGGCTCAGTCTCTTGCTCTACGCACGCATTAAACGCGTTTTTTAGCTGCTCGTTTATTGTATAACGCTTTATTTCCTCGTTTAATTGGTTTTCTTGGGGAAAGTTGAACCAATTTTGCTTTCCGTTGCTTTACCAAAAGCAAAAAAACAAAAAATCAAAGACTAGTACGACGGGAACTCTCCTGTTCTCGATCCCTACTCACGAATCTCATCACCGACAAACAAAACCGTTTGTCCCTTTGTCTTTGTTTTGACGAACCTGTTTTTTCCAATCGAACCGGCCGGGTGGCTGGCCGGCCGGGTGGACCAGTCTTGCATGGGTTTAGAATAAGCTGCGTTAAATTCAAGGGGAATCGAAATCGCTTGTTCCTTTCTTCCATCTGTCCCCGTGTGAGACAAGCTATGAACGGGGCCCCCATTTGTGTATGAACACGTGTATGTTTTCAACGGCTGTGATGGCCGCCGTTAATTTCGTATGTATCCGCCACTAAGGCTCCGAAATGAGAAAGGCCCAAAACATAGTGGGCGTGGGCACGGCCCAGTTTGCTGATCATTTCCTGTGCAATTAATGTATGTTAATATACGTAATTTAATTTCTCTAATAATATATACTTCTTCTGCTCTCTTTTTTTCTTCTGTTTAATTTAATTTCTGTAATTACTAATTAGTAGGTGATCAACTATTACAAAATCATATACTTGATGTTGGATTTTCTAATTTCCCAGTAATGTTAAGTGTAAACGATTCTACTCACAAATTATACAGCTTCAACGCAACATTGATGCTCGAGACACTACGCGGGAAGCGGATGATGTTTGTTGGCGATTCTCTGAACCGGGGTCAGTATGTTTCCATGATTTGTCTTCTCCATTCGCTCATCCCCGAGGATGCCAAATCTATGGAAACCTTCGACTCAGACTCACGAACTGTTTTCACTGCAAAGGTTGGTCACATTTCTATGGGTTTCTATATTGGTTCATACTTGGTTCTCAAATGTACATTCACATTTTACTGAATTGTTATCCTATAAATTTCTTTTTTCCACAATGTAGGAGTACAATGCCACAATTGAGTTCTACTGGGCGCCATTTCTTCTCGAGTCAAACTCCGATAATGCTGTTGTCCATAGGATATCTGAGAGGCTTGTCAGGAAAGGGTCCATCAATAAGCATGGCAAGCATTGGAAGGGCGTGGATGTCTTGGTGTTTAACACCTATCTGTGGTGGATGACCGGCTTGAAGTTTAAGATCTTGTACATTCTTGCCCCAGTCAAATTATACATTTTTTTAAATAGCTATCTCTTCCTACATTGCTTAACCAATGTTTAATCTTCAGGCAAGGTTCCTTCGATGATGAGGTGAAAGATATCGTGGAGGTACCAACAACAGAGGCTTATCGCATGGCTATGAAGACTATGTTGAGATGGGTGCGGAGGAACATGAACCCCAAGAAGACGAGGGTCTTTTTCACTAGCATGTCGCCTTCTCATGGAAAGTGAGTACAATTCTGTCACCCCATTTCTTCAAATCATATATATAGCATAGCAAACCATGGACAAAAACAGACAGAGAGTGAGAAAATTTGAGATCAAATTGAAGCTTTTTAGAAGGGAACTTGTGCTTGAAACTTTTACAAAATTTAGGTTGAGGACTAATGTTTATAATTTGGCAGGAGTGTAGATTGGGGAGGTGAATCAGGAGGTAACTGTTACAATCAAACTACTCCGATTGAAGATCCTAACTATTGGGGTTCAGATTCCCGGAAAAATATAATGGAGGTGATAGGAGACGTGTTCGGTAAATCAAAGGTGCCCATTACATTTCTCAACATCACCCAACTCTCGAGCTATCGCAAAGATGCACACACAGCAATCTACAAGAAGCAATGGAATCCACTGACTCCAGAGCAATTAGCAAACCCTGTTAGCTATGCAGATTGTGTACATTGGTGTTTGCCTGGCCTTCAGGATACTTGGAATGAGCTTCTATTTGCCAAGCTTTTCTACCCTTGATTATATGGCTTCTTTCTTTTATTTTCTTTTTTGAAAGAAAAAAGAAGGTGAATTCTTCTCCTTTCGGATAGTCTTGTTGGTGAGCTCCAGCCGGTGGCAATTGAATAGTGTAAATTAATGATGAAATGTGTGAACATGGAAGGCTAAAGGAACAGGGAAGTGAATGTATGCAAAACTGTAAAAGTAAGTGATTCGTGGGG
>NC_024130.1:21561287-21616966 GCF_000346735.1 Prunus mume
GATTTCGTCTTTTTGAAGTTGAAATATCAAAATGAAAATTTTGTTATTAAATTTGAGGTTTGTGAAGGGAAATTCTTGAAGTGATTGAATGTGCAATGGTACAGAATGATTTGGCAATGTTTCAGACAATCTTTTTTCGTCTGGTTAACCCCTACGCATTATCATGTATCGCTGAAAACTAAGTTTCTTTTTGGGGTAATTGTAGAAATGCTAGTCTTTCCATTTTCAAGGATTAAAAAAAAATAAAATAAAAAAGAAACCTCTCCCTTTCCCAAAACATGTCGCAAAGGACCCCTTCCCCCTTCCCCCTATTCTCTCTCTCTCTGAGCATGTATAAATTTTTTTTTATAATGATTTTTCCATTTCTAAAATACGCTTAATATTGGAAAATTGGATAGTGTTAAAATAATATGACAAATCATGGATTTTGAAACATTTAGTTGGCAAGTTCTCTTAAAAAATTTCTTTAAAGTGACAAATTAAAACTAAAATAAGTCATATCTACAAATCACTACAAATCATTATGGGCCGAACGACCCAAAACCCAAAAAACTACCCCCTAATGTTTGTGAGCCTATATGCCCTACAAAGATCCTTCAAACTACCCACAAATGTTTGTGGGCCTGTGTGCCCAACAAAGATCCTCCAAACTACCCACAAATGCTCTTGTTTTTGGTTGGTAACTAGAAACAAATGTTTGTTTTCTAATGAACTGTTTTCACAGCCGGAGGCACATTTCATTGCATAAGATTTCATATGTAGGCTAGGGTCAAATTATGATAAGGTGAAAAATGTGGTGGAGGTGGCCACCATGGAGGCTTGTCGCATGGCGATGAGAAGACGAGGGTCTTCATGGAAAAGTGAGTAGCCACCATTTGTATATCACACATGCATAAAATGAGACATTGTACTTCAACTGGGGAGGTGAACCAGGAGACATTGCTCAGCATCATCCAATTCTCAATCCCATTCCCATTACATCGTGTATATTGGTGTTTGCCTTGTCTGGCCTTCAAGACACTTGGAATGAGCTTCGATTATTATAGGTCATACTTCATTAGAAGCCCTAAAGTGCTCACAACATAAAGACTTGGGGCCCAAAGGCTTTGCGTGGTGACGAAGTCTACAAACACTAAGAACAGTCTTGTATAATTAGTAGCAAAGACTCCAAAATTAAGGAACATTAAAAAAAATCCAATTATATATTCACACATAATTGATTTTCAAACCATCAACAATTCTATATTGCCGAGATAACTTTTCTAAACCTAACGACGTGAGAGGTTCCTTCTTTTTATTCAAGGGAATGAAATGCAAGTATGAGTTGAATATTTGTCATAATCACAAAGGTGAGAGGCTCCTTCGATTTTTGACCTTGATTGATGAGTGTGTTGGAAAACATTTGTTAACAAGTCTAAGTCACACATCATAATTGACAAAAGCAAACAACACATAAGCTCTTCTAGAACAAATAATTTGATGGTCCGTAACTTAGCACTACAAATTAGAGCATCTGCGATGATTATGATAAATTGAACTAAAACAGTAAAATTTCATTTGCAATAGAGGGTGCTATGTGATGAATCTTCTATTGAATTGCAATAAACTAATTATGTGACCCACAATGCTAATAAACTGAAGCTATTGAATTGTACCATTGCAAGTAAAACTGAACAACCATTGCGAATGCTCTTAAGAACTAATGAGCATGCCAATTGGAAGTACCATGACTAGCTAGAAATCGTTAGTCTATGGTCAATCCATAATAATCCAGAGGAAATTAATTAATGGTGCCCTTTGGACCTTAAATTCAGACGTTGGTTTCAAGAAAATTTATGCGAAGAATTAGGTTTGGGTTGGTCTAGTCAAATCAGTCATGGGCACACACAGAGCCACATACACACTGGTGATGCAAAATGGGTGGCTTTGATTTCATTCTCTTGTAAACAAGAGGGGAACATTAAATTGCCTTCCTTGCCCACTTGCCTAAGCAACTTGCAAATCCTAAAAAGACTATCGTCCCTTCCAACACACAACATAAATATATATATATATATATATATTAATATTATAATGATAGCAGGCAAAACCTTGCAACTTGCATTAAACTTTTTTAAGTTTCTCCTTGATTTTGTTTGGTAATTTGCAACTTGCATTTGGTTTCTTTCTCCAACCAAGTTGCCTCGTTTTAAAGTCAAGTTGCAAACGCAGCTGTTGATTGATTCTTCAACTTCGCCAATGACCAATATAATACCTCCTCCTCCGTGCATTCTCTTCTATGCAAAAATAATAATAATTCCAAAGGCTGCTTTTTTATAATTCTTTTTTATTTCTTTTTTGAACTTTCGAAGAAAAAACTGCGGTAGACAAGAAATGCCAACTGTATCCCCAGGCTAAAACAAGACACCTCAAGCAAATACAAAGGACACAAAATAATATTTATCATAATCTAACGATATATATAGCCTACTGTAGCTCTGATCATCTCATTTGATAATTGATGGATGTCTATTTTTTTAGGTCGGCAATGCGTGTATTATACATGCCATATCTATCACTTAATTATCTTGTTTTTTAGTATCAATTTTTTAAGTAACGCTTCCTCGTACTAAATCACATTCATGGTAAGTATTAATACGATCTAGCCTAATGAAAAGTGACCTTAACTTATAAATCAGTGATCTCAAGTTCGAACCTCCATAACATCTTCACAGTATTTATGAAAAAACTGCCCATTAGAAGTGAAAGGCGAAGCAGGAGGGGAGCAAGAGACTCTGTCTATTTAATTAATTTGAATCAATAAAATAAAACTGTAAAAATGTTTTTGTTTTTGTTTTTTATATTCAATATCAACTGGGCCAATGTAGCCATGGCCGCCCATACATGATTTGAAGCTACATTAATTCATTCACGCGTGGTAGCACATCGGTGTAAGCGCAAGGTTGCGAATCTTAACACTTTACAGCAGTTTTTGATCTATCTCATTGGCATTGACAATGAGAAAAAAAGAAAAAAAAAATACATTAACTCGATTTCTTAGCCAACTTTCTTTAAATTATATTAAAGTACATTGATAATTAGTGCCTATATATCATTAATATACTAAACGTACGGCAAGAAAGAATCACAAGTGAAATTTGTTACATGCATTATGCATATAGATAAGATCATGCAGCTCACAAACCATGCATATTATTAGCTGATTAATTTAATTAGGGCTTAATTATATCCGGGATTAGCCAGTTGTTTCCATTAATTTGAGAGAAGCTGAAGAAAGAACCTGATCATGCAATCAAGGTTTGCACACAAATTCCACATTAACGTCGAAGAAATTAACAATTGAGCAAGAGAGAAATTAATAAGATGAACAAACAAATCATGAAATTAAACATAATTTGTATATATATATATATATCTCGCGAGAGAGAGAGAGAGAGAGAGAGCGACAATCTTCAGAAGGGATGGGATACATGGTAAAGGAAACACGGGGTTTTAATTATACACAATATCATACGTACGGACAACCTTTGACCATTTCAACCAGCTGCTGAGATAGAGCCTCAGAAAACCTATCGAATCTACAAACAGTCTCCACAAAAAGAAAGAAAACGAAAAATGAAAGAAAGAATCATGAACTCATTTTGATTATGAAATAATAATATTTCATGAGGGTTTGTTGTTGTTACTCTTGGTGGATGGTTTGGCCATGCTCTCCGCGATCTGAGCCAGCGACTGCAAGTTGCAGCGCACGATGGTGTCGACGAACACGCACGTCTCCTCCTTGGTGTTTCCCGGCGGCACGTCCACCACGTATGACTCCACGACGACGGTCCCGAGTCCACTCGGCGAGTCGTGGAGCGTGGTGACAGATCGGTAGTTCTCGAGCCGGTGGTCCCCACCCACGACACTGAAGCTCAGGACGTGCCGCTCGTCGTCGAGGATCTCGAGGCGCTCCGTGCTGGACCCCGCGGGGAGGCCCGACACCACGTGGACCTCACGGAGTGTGCCCACGTCGCCCGTCCCGTCGATGACCTGGCAGCTCTTGAGGAAGTGCTTGTAGGCCTGTGGGTTGTCGAAGCGCCGCACCACCGACCACACGGTCGGGACGGGGGCCTCGATGGACTGCACAACCGCTGAGCAGCACTGGTTGGGGTTGGGGGACATCACGTGAGCGTGGAGGCGCGTGAAGTCCTCCGCTGCAGCTGCGGCCGCGGCGTGGGATTGGAATTGCTTGTGTTGGATTAATGTGTTTGTGGGATAAAAATTAGGAGAGTTATTGATGGGTCTTTGGAATTGCAGTGAGGAAGGCATTTGCTTTGGTGATCTCTCTTTCTCTATCTCTGAATGTAGACAACAAGGTTTAGGGCTGGCCTTCATAACATCATCATATATATCATAGCCATGGACATAGAGAGAGAGAGAGAGAGAGAGAGAGAGAGAGAGAGAGATAGAATATTTAAGCTGGTGTGATGAGGTCCACTTGTATTAGTTTTGCTGTTTCCTCGGAGAGAGAGAGAAAGATGAGAGAGAGAGGAATGGGATTGGGGGTTGGGGGTGATGATGTTGAACACAAACAGCTTACGCCGGACTCGCAAGTGGATCCTCAACTTGCAGCTCTTCTTTGGACTTAGTTAAGCCTTTTAATTATCCCTTTCTTTATTTCCAACTACACCTTTGCCCACTTGTTTTTATATATTTCTTTTAAACGTTTTTTAATTGCGTGTTGATTCTGTTTTTTCAAACCTTGGTACTTTTCGATTTAACTTTACCCGGTCATCCAATTACCCATACACTGCCTTCTTTTCTTAATCCTTATTTTCTCTTAATTAATTAATTAATTAATTGTCCCCGTAGTTTACGCATACTAAAGTGAAAATTATAAATAAATAAAAAAGATTACAAGGAATAAGCAATACCTACGCAAAGTATGTAACTTAACGTTTTTTTTTTTTTTAAATACAAACGATATTAGAAGAGGCGTGATTCGTGGAAGTACTTGACCATCAACGTGAGAAGGAAAAAAACAAAGGTATCCTTCCCTTTATCCCAGCTATATATTTTCCTGAGTCATGCATTGTGAGTTCAACTATTTATATAATTAGGAGTCAAATTTAGAAACCTTCTTACAAGAAATAGCTGGGCCAAGGCCGGAGAGATAATATTCCTCTGCAAAGTCAATCATTGCAATTGTCTTTTATTGGTGCAAACTTACAGCACCATAATGCTTACTTGACTTACCTGGCCTCTTTGTTGCAAGAGAGATTCTTTTTTACACCCACTCTATGAGAAACACTTGTCGTAACGTGATTAGTTGAAAATAATAAAAACGTGTTATTTCCGTTTCTTATAAGTTTTTTTTTCCCACTTTACATAAAGATAAGTTTTTCTGCCACTCTGCATAAAGAAAAGTAAGGAGATAATTACCTTCTCAATATCCTATCAAACCATTCTTTTAAATTACCTCCATTGGTGTAATAATATCTTATAATTTGGGTACCCTACCTCAAAATCAAATTCTTTTGGGAATTAGTAAATAATCATGTGCAAGTTTTGAGTAGGGTTTTGGAGAATGAAAGATGTCACATAACTCAACTTTTTGTTGTTGTTGTCGTCGTATACTTGTAACATGCAAGAATTACTCGAATTTTGGAGACTGAAAGATGTCGTAGAACTCAACTTTTTTTTTCTTTTGTTGTTTTGCTTTTAAACGCTTTCTTCAATTCTCTCATGTGAAGTGAGAGTCTCACATATCATGTTTCCCACTCAGTTTATGCGAGAGAGAGAGAGAGAGAGAGAGAGAGAGAGAGAGAGAGAAGAGAAAACTAATTGAATTTCAAACAAATTTCCAGCTAAATTTTATATGCAAGTAGATCCTTATCTAGCAACTTGTTGTCGGATTATCATAAAAGTACTTGTGCAAGCTTTTTGACTTATCATCGCCACTGCGCGTATTGCCTACATACTTTGTGTAAGCAATACTTCATCACCTTCCTCAAAGTTATTTCTAACTTTCAACTTTTGGGAGCTCCACAGAAGAAAACAGATTAGGTTTCTTTGCTTTCGATATATCCACTAGTCGACATCCGTATTGACCACCACAAAAGTTCATCAAATTAATCAACTCGGCACCATTATCTACCAACAACTTTTCATAATTTCTAGATTATTCTCCAAAATTTAGATTACTTAATAATATGATCACTCAAATGGTTTTGTTGGAAACTGCTGGCCCAAAGGAACTATTTTAGGTTTAAATTTTGGAGGCTAGTTCAGTAATTCCGTGGCATATATGCACCAACTAGGTTCTATTTTATTACCATCATCAACTTTATTTATTTATTTTTTCTACGGTTTTCACCGTTTAATTTACTTCACAACTTTAGGCGTGATTCCATCTCTATGAACTTTCCTCCTTTGTCCTCTCTCTCTCTCTCTCTCTCTCTCTTTTTTTTTCCCCTAATTCCACCCACTTCCACCAACTTGATCGTTTTTTAAAGTTGAACTTGAAACCACTCCCCTCCACATGGTTACTAGCATGTATTGTAATATGTATGGTATACTATTCTCTCACTTTGTTAATGCCTGCCTTTGATTTTTAGCACGGCTTTGAAGAATTCAATCACTAGGAAGGATGAGACTTCACTTGGCCGCTTCTATTTTACTCTCTTAGTTTTTGGCTTTTAATCTCTTGTATGTTTTCTTCCAGCTTGGGCCTCCGGCTTGTTTGGTTTGGGCCTGGTTTTCCTTTTCAGGCCCATCATTTTTTTTGTTGATACAATCGATATTGGGGAGGAGAGATTCTAATCTAACATATGATCTCGAGGTAACCCTAGTAAATTTACATTTTTTTGTTTATTTCTTTTTCTCTTTTAAACACAAACTATTTGATCTGGCTATGAGATCATAAAGTATAACTGCCCTTCATGATAATAAGATACAACTTAGCCGTTACACAATTCAAGTTCAAATGGGAGGTTCTCATTTTCCCTTTTCTCGCTTGGCAAAATTCAATATACTTGAGAGAAGAAAGAAAGCCCAATATTGCTGCAAGCTAGATTAAATCACACAAGGCTTAATTTAGTCCTTACCTCTGACCACAGTTGAAGCCTTTTCATTCTTCATGATCATATGGAATGATTTAGACTTGTCCTCTGCCACCATCTCCCTCAATATATCATCTTCAATCTTCTCTGCTTGCCAGCGGGATGGGTCCTCCACGAATGCCTCACTGAAAATCATGCTTGACACCCACTCCTTCCAAGTTGTCCTCCCATACTTGTCTTCTTCGAGAGTTCCAGTTGCCAAGAGCTGGTAAACATACACCACCTTCTGCTGACCGGGACGGAAGGCTCGGGCAATGGCCTGCTTCGTCTTCGAAGGGTTCCATTCGGAGTCCAGCAAGATGACCCGAGAAGCTGCTGTCAAACTAATTCCCTCAGCACAAGCTGTGATTGATGCAAGCAGGACCCTTGAGGCTCCACCAGGCTCTTCAAACTTGTCCATCACCTTTCCGCGCTCAAACAGCTCCAAATCCCCTGTGAGAACCAAGACTTCTCTGCCTCTCTGCCACCCAAACACCATTTCAAACAGTTCTAGAAACAGTCTCACAGGTGCAATGTTGTGACAGAAAATCAAAACCTTCTCCTTCCGGACAACCCTGTAAATAAGGCTCAAAACAAACTTGACCTTGGACCCTTTGTGCAAATCATGCTTGTACTGCTCAAGATCCTCTAGTTGCTCAGTGGTAAAAAACTTATCAGCACAAGCTGCAGTTTTGATTAGCCAAGGATGTATTGATCCAAGGGTAATCAAAAGTTCTAGCTCCAGAGGGTAGCCATGGTATTTGGACATTATGTCTTGCAGTTTGTCCAAAATCTCTTGCTGTATGTCAGTAGTGTTCATCAACAAGGTGTAAATCTGCAGACCAGGAAGGGTGTCTGAATTTCCACCTTCATACACATCTATGAATCCATTTGTTATATTTCTCAACATGTTTAGACCTTGGATCCTTTGATCTTCACCTTCGTTCGAATCAATCTTCTTGGCAATCTGGTCCAAGAACAACTTTCGTGCTCTGGCTTCCATCAAATGGCGCGCTTTTTCCTTACCTTTCTTTTTTCTTCTGTATTTTGGGTCCAATGCCCTTAAAACTTCATTCACAAACTTTGGTCTTGCCAAACACAGGGTGTTGAAGTATTCACAGAAGTTGTTCTGAAACAGAGTACCTGAAAGCAATATTCTCAAGTCCGTTTCAACTTTCATCAATCCCTTCCTCAACCTTGATTTAGTACTTCTGGGGTTGTGCCCTTCATCTAGTACTACGATCCCAGGACTCTCCCGCAGCACTTGAGCCATGAACTTTCTGTGCACAAATTTTGAGTCTTCACGCATCAGTGTTAGGAATGAAGTATAACCCATAACAAGAACACTCGGCTGTGCATGCCACTTCTGTATTTTTTCTAGGCAATCCAAAACATGCAACACATCATCCGTCGGCTTCGGGCCTCCAGTAAAGGTCACTGTTTTCTTCTTGAACACTCTGTAGGTTCTACGGCCGTGAATTAGATACACTGGTATAGGAATTTTCCATTTAATAAATTCTTTGTACCACGTATAGAGTGTTGTTTTCGGAGCAAGGACCAGAGGCCGTTTTCCTGGGAATAACTTGAGGTAGCTAACAAGAAATGCAATGATCAGAAAAGTTTTTCCAGCTCCAGGAGAATGAGATATAACACAGCCACCTATTTTCTTGGCCTTATGTTCCATAAGTGCTGGTTCCAAAGATCCTGCAACGTTTTTCCACAGAAATTCAAAAGCCTTCTTCTGGTGGAATAACAATTTCCTTCTAAGTTCAGGAATTAAGGCCCAAACGTTGTCATTTTCTTCTGATAAAGGCTCAGGCTCATCAGGGGAAGTACGAGTGTGGAAGAAATTGAATTCCTCATATTCAGCTCGCTTATCGTCTGTTTGTTCTTCATTGATCTTTCTATCATCTGCGGCCCACCCTGTGTTTTGCACCTAGAAAAATAAACAAACAATTAGATATCTTTAGAAGCAACACTATCAGATCCTACACCAGCATCTTTTAAAAAATATATACGCAAAGGAATTGGAACCCTACATTCTTGACAGGAGATTATGGTAACAGATCAACCTAATTGAATGAGTAAAAATGATATTGCGGAATAGAAAGTTCATTCTCCCATGCAAATTCATAGCAGCACAAGGAATGTGACATAAAGTTCTTCCATAAATGAGTTTCGACATTGACTTACAAAGGGGGCTGAAACATCTCCTATTTCGATGCTGACGAAACCACATATGAGGCACACCATCCCAATTTCTTCATTCAATCTAAATTCATGCCGGCAACCTGCACCAGACTTTTGTGCAGTCCCACCTGACGTGCTCCCTTGTGATCCCTGAAAATCATTTTACCAAATCAGATGAAGCAAGGCATATCAAATAGAAATTGAAGGTAAACCAGAATGCTCATCAACTTAATTATTTGCTAGAAAGAGTTATTGCATTATTTAGCAGAGTTTCCAGATTATATTCTGAAGTTTTAATCTATGATTTTCAAACAAACACACCCACATACACAGGGTCAGAGAGAGAGAGAGAGAGAGAGAGAGAGAGAGAGAGAAAGAGAGAATCCCTCATTGAGTCATAAATAAAAAATTAGCTGCCAGGGAAATATATCAAATTTTACCTCATCACCATCAAGAAGGTAAGCTGATGCCAATGCTAATTCCATTTCTTTCCACAGCATTTCAGTCTCGGACATTTCCTCCTCATCCTCATCTTCGGGCATTTCAGTTTCGTTCTGTTGCTCAGGGTTCTTTCCAGCCTTAAATTCTTTCCACTGGTCCATAATATTTGGCTCTTGCTTATTTGAGCAATCCATGTCTTTCAAAAACGTATTTATCAGTTCCTTGTATGCACCTGCACTTAAGCTCCTCTTTGGGTAAGTTCTTCCACTGAGACCCTCCCTTTTCGAGCGTATGGAGTTATGCCTGTTGTTATAAACCCTGCTAGCTCTGCTAGTGGATACTTTTCCATCCCATTTCATTTGAAAGTCCATATCATCTAAGTCAGAATTCTTCTTTCTCTTTGCTTTAGAACTGTAATGATAATAATACTTCGCCGGAAATTCTTCACCCTCTTTTGTACTCTTTTCAGGACTATTGGCATTTAGATGACCGCGTCCAAGGGCAAAAGGATCCCTTTTGTCAGGCAGAGGAACAATTGCAAGTTGAGCTTGATGTTTCTTCCTTTTAGCCACATCTGATTTCACCTTCCTCGACTTAGTCTTGCTTTTGCATTCAAGGGAATCCTCACTTTCGCTTGCAAGATCATCCTCACTTTTGGATGCATGGAGATCCTCGCTGGACTTTAATTTCTTATAACGAACCTTTTGTTCTGCCTCAGTATGCTCTTCTGAACGTCTCGCATGTTTTCCAAACAATTGTGATAGTGGTATATTCATTTCATCATCATCTGAATGATCTACTTTATATGGTCTGCTACGAATATATCCAATCTCTATCTCTGCTGGAGCATCACACCCAAGGAAACGCTCAGGTCGAACATTTTGACGCTTGGAACGTCTCAGGCCCA
The DNA here is from genome assembly GCF_000346735.1 of Prunus mume. The sequence continues at coordinate 21,571,908 of NC_024130.1, forward strand.
AAAGATCAGAAGAAGATGATGGTCCACCTTCAGTAGGATCATTCCCAGTAGCATCAGCTGGTACAAATTCAACTACTATTGGTACCAGGAGCCCGTCGTCTACTCTGAAGTTGACAGCATGTAAATAATTGTCAGACTTTGACAGAGTGCTGTCATCATCACCTCCCACAATTTGGTACACCACTTTTCTTTGTACTGATCTTACATCAAATGAAACCTGCTTCAGCACTGATGTCACAAGCAACCATGAAATGTCTGATAAAAATTTCCCCAACAGCAATTTCGTTCTGGGCAGCGTCGGGCAGTCTGCAGAGAACTCCCATCGGTAGTGCTCATTTGCACAAGAATCACGATCAAGTGTTTGGAAGACAAAAATGTCATGGATTCCAACACGTTTAGCGTCCTTGTTAAGGGTTGCTCTTTCTGAACCAAGAGGGCCTTGGTTCACATAAAAGTTAACGTAAAAGCGACATGAGCAATGGGACTCATGAGGCACCCTCTTGATTGAATTGATTCGAGCATCAACCATCACCTATATTAGAAAGATAATCTGTTGGTCGAACTAACAATAAGGCAATCACAACTTCCAACGTAAACTAATATTTTCAGTTTCAGGCATTTATACCTAAACAACCCAAGATGTGAAGCTAAACAAATTTGAAAAAAGAAAAAAACTAACTAAAGTGAAGCTATCTAATGCAAGAGATGTGAATCGAAAGAAAAATTTAGAAAACAAAAGTGATTAGCCAACGAATAGGAAAATCGATTTTAAATCATAAAATGCAGTGGAGATATCTCTAGTTTTCATATAGACGAATTAGGTGGTTGCATTGCCCAAGATTCTGATGGTAAACAGACTTATGTGGAATGCTGCCTCAAATTTTAATTTTACTTTTAGTTATTGGGTTAATTCTTCATATCTCAACCTCAATCAAGTGCTGGAAGCTGTTAGCAGACCAAGGACAAATTGATATCTGTTCTATAAGTGCAAGGAACATGGAATATAACCAAGAAATGCAAAAGTTGTCTCAAGGCTGCCAAAAGCAAACTGATAACAGAGGACTTTTAAGAAAGACCAGACAGTTGGTGTATCTCTAGATCTCTCACTCAGGAAAAGAAATGTATTGTGTTTTACAAAACATGTGAATTTATCTATAGAGACATGCATCATGCTTTCTGAAATGGATTATCACAAAGAGCTGCATTAAAAATATTAAAATTATCAAACATGTGCATCAACACTTGAAAATATGCCATGTAAGAGTTATAGAAAGTCGTAAATACCAAGTGACAATGCCTAATTATAGAATGCCACTCACAGGAGCTCGAATTTTCTCTTCTGAGTTTTCTGTATTTTCAGGAGTTGAAAGCACGCATACATCAACGCCAGGCCGCAAAAAGCAGGTGCAGTCATATGAATTTGCCTGTCTTGACCTCACTCGAATGTTCGGGAATGGGCCTTTATTTTGAATGACACATGAATGATTGTCTGCAAAACTTATCGTCATGGTTCCACTCCTGATGCCTAGAAGCTCCACAGGATGCCATGATCCGCAGCAAAGAGCCTCAAAAGCTGTCAAGCCAAAAGTTAGTAGAATGATATTGATAAGAATTTAATGAGTGAAAACGAAAAATATTGGCCATTTGATAACAACAACAAATAAAATTCTATTGAGCTTCTGTGCAAGACAGGAATTAAAACAATCCCCTTTCTCCGCTAGTCAAATAATAGCACAAAAAGTGGCAGCTGCATTTCAACAATGTATATAAATAAGGAGTTCAAGAATGAAAAATTCCTATATTTGCTACCAATTAATGAAAGACGAATGCTTGGGACAGTCGCGCTCGCACTAAAAAGTGGTGTTACCACGTCTACATGATACGTGATGTTACCGCCGCACTAAAAAGTTAACTTCAACTTGTGGATTCAATTTACAAGTGTTACAAGAAAGCAAGACTTTGAACAGATAAGCCATTTACTTGAAATAAATTACAGAGTCCATTTTCCAAATTGAAAACTAAGAGAACATAAAAGGGAGGAGGCAAATTCTTACGATAAGCATCAAATGGATGGGTAGATCGGTACAGATGTCTCTTCCTCTTCATCTTGATTAGCCAACTGGTACCCGAATTTCTCCTACGCCCTCCCTACAATCACTGTCAAATATCTGCAACACAAACAAAAAAGGCACTGCCGTTAGACACATTTCAAACTGGAACACACGAAAGCTAAATGCAATATTGCCATGAAACCCTAATCACATATACACAAGAAAAACGAAAAGTAAAATATTATCAAACACCTGTGGTCACTTGTTTTCTTTTCTTACTTTACTCCACAAAGACTCAAACCTAGCTTAGATTTTTCTACCTCTTTTCACCGATCATATATGTCTATGCCATTTGCGGCTCTGCCACTTGAGCTAATAGCTCATGTTGGCCTAACACCTGTCGCTATTCTGCTTACATATCGGACTCACAGTTACACTACCCCATATATATATATATATATACATATATTATTATTATATAATCATAATATGGTAATAATTACATATTAGGAACACAAAAGTAAATGCACTACCAAAAAAGTAACATCATTGACCCAACATTTACACCATCAAAACAAGAAATAACACAAACAAATCAAAACAATAAATAAATAAATTATATTTTCCCTTTTTTCTTCTGCCAAACGTTAGAAAACCGAGAGTCTGTAGTAATACCCAAAAGCCATAAGCTGGAAAAAATTCTCAATCAATTCCTTGTTTAGGAAAATGTAAATAAATAAATAAATAAATGAATGAGGATGAAAAAAGGGATAGGAATCTGCAACACATCAATTCCTTGTTAGCCAAAAGCATCATTCATATTATTGGGGAGAGAGAGAGAGAGAGAGAGAGAGAGAGAGAAGGAAATGGTTATCCTTGAGATGCGTTACATATCAGAAGAAGAGACATTAACATTTTATTTATTTATTGGTCGAATTTAGAAAATATTATTCCTACATCTGCAATTCAACATGCGAAGGAAGATTTAAAAAAATAAAAATAAAAACGTTCCTTCATATGGTAAACAATCCCATCAATGCATGCCGTACCAAAATCACCCGAAATGCCCAAACAGCAACCACAACAGCAAAAGTAAGAAAGATAGAAAAGAAACAATTACCAAAATGAAACAACAATAATATAATCAAAACTTTTAAGGTTAAACCAAACAAACCCAATTTAGCTGCTCACTGTTGGAACAACTTGTAGCCAAAACTTCAGCAAGAAAGCAAATTGAGCTGAAACTAGAGCTTCTGAAGAGATGGGTGGTCGGAGAAGCTCAGATTCCGGCTAAGCTTTTTGCTCTTGGGCCGATAAAGATAGCTGCAAAGGCCAAATAAATGGTGAAGCTTGAAATATGTAGTAGTGGGCATTGAAGTGAGTGTTGTGAAAAGACACAGAGAGAGAGAGAGAGAGAGAGAGAGAATCTGAGAGTGCGTCAGTGGAAAGTGACAGAGGGAGCAGAGAAATCTATAAGGTTCTGAAACGAAATCCTTGAAATTTGTGCGCTTTTTGCATGAAACGCAAAACAGAGAGGCAGTCGCGGCAAAGGGGCAGCGGGTGTAAATAGTTGGGGATGGGGAGGGTGGAATTGGAGAAGCTCGGAGTGGATCAACGGCTGTGATTGATGGTTAGGGGTTGTTGTGTGGGGGCCACCACTGGTGATGAAATTGATGATCTGAATTCTGAGGCAGAGTGATGGCAAGCAATAAGCTCGTGTGAGTTTGTTGGGAGATGAGCAGAAAAAAACGTAAAAAGCAGAGTGGTTCTCGATTGTGGAAGTGAAGCGCATTTAGTCAAACACTTTTGTCTGGTAGTTGACCCTTTCTTGCTCTTCCCTCAGCCGAAAGCCACAGATTCCGCATTATAGCTTATGAAAAGTTGATTGACCAAAAAGATACAAATTTTTTAAAAGAGGTCCTAAAAGCCCGGCCCAAACCAAAACAGCAATTCTAGAATAAACGGCAATAAATAATTAATAAATAAACTTAATTTCTAAGATAATAAATAAATCATGCATATCCCTAACCCTATATGACCACATTGTGTACTTTCCCAACACATAATTTGTTAATACTAATTTCAAAAACATTGTTCGCAAACGCCTCCTCCACATTGAGAGTCGAGTCCATCCGGAATGGGACTTTTGTCCATGAGCTACATCTTAGATATAGGGCTTTTACGTTATTTCCCCTTCCTCGTTACCTTCAATTTAATTTCCCCCACGTTAAACTCAAATCTTAAAACCCTAAGAGCATCCACAGTGAGGAGTGTAAATTCGGAGGTGTAAAGCTACTTTTACATCCCCTTTACATCTCCGGGGAATGTAAATATATTTTTTGCTCCAGTGAGGGGGTGTAAATTCAGAGGTGTAGCCGTGAATCCCAACCTTTTATGTTGACTTTTTTTCATTTTTCTTCTCTTTTCTCGAGTGGATCATGTTAGCAAGGGATGTAAAAATAGATGTAAATATACATTTTATTTTACATCCTCATAGTGGTGATGTATATTTACATCCATTTACATCTCCCCATTGGAGACCATTCCGGTGACTCGGAGTGTATATTTAACATACATCCCCATATATACCCCCACTGTGGATGCTCTAAATGTACTTGTTTCTCTCTTATCCACTAATATTGTTCTTCAGCCTCCGCTTCTCACTTTTACACTCCCCTTCCTCGGTGGCACAATCTTGTGTGGGGAGGCAATTTAAGTACAATGTGCACTCTTTGCTTGGATTATGGGAGCGTTTTTTTTCCGGGGTGGCGTGTTCACCCCTATTCTTTGTTCGAGGTTTTGGTTCATCTTGGTACCAAACACCCCTCCTTTGTGGTTGTGGACTTGCTGTCCATTTTTTATATCTAAGGTTTTCTATTTTGCTAGATCATTGTATTTGGGGGCTTGAGCATGCTAAAATTTTGATTTTGATTTTTATAAAAGTTTTAATGTTGAGCCTCTGTACTTTGCTTGTTTATGTTGGGCTGCCTATGCTATTAGGCCTTTCACTTCTCGTAGTATTGCTTCATTCTCTTTGAATAGAGTTATTTGACAACAACAACAAAAACGACAATAATGATAATTACAAACCTATAACTTATTGACATGGATATGACACGATGATGAGTATTGTTATACTCATGGTCACCAATTTTGATCATTGAGTGTTTTGTTAATCGAGTGTTAAACAATCTTTATAGGGTAAATTTGCATTCTCTTCCAACGTTCTCCTTATCATTATCTTTTATATCAAAGAAAATGTTTATTTACAGATTATTGATTTTGATCGTTGAGATTTCTGGAGACTTTTCCTCGTCATCTTCAATACGTTTGAATACAAATTCAAAAGTGTTCATCAATTCCAGGTTTGTCCACCGTATGAACTTCTATAAATCATTCTCCATTTTCCTATCATATTTTTCATTAGCTTCAACTTCCAGTACAAAGGGATTTGCGCCTACCCTAGAAGCCTGGGGAGAGCTTGGGCTTGGTGAGGAGCTTGGGGAAAGGGTTTTGAATGGGCCAGGGCTGATGGGACTAAAGATTTTTACATGCAATCAAGAGAGGGTTGAGAGAGAAGGGGTAGGGGTCGATGCCTCTTACGCTCTATATACAACAGCCGCCACGCCAACAGACATATAGCACATTGTCAACCAACCACAGAATACTTAACCGTGGCACGATAATTTGCAAATGTCATGAAGTTAAGGGGAAGAAAAGCAATTGACAATCGGAAAACAAAAACAAGAAAAGCAAACAGAAAAAAGAAGCAGAAAACAAGTAGCAGCCACAGAAGAGTCTCAAAAGCACAAGCTGTTGTATTTGCATTTCCTTACTTACACACGAACATTGAAATTCAAGGTACTATGTTTCAATTATACTTCATTTCTCATATCTACAATAAAAGAATTTGTTAATTTAGTAAGTAATATAGAATTATCAAGAAGCATAAAAGTTGGCTGTCAACCCACCACCCTGTTGAACACAAAATGACCAGACATGACAAGGGAAAACTGTCTTCGCTGCCAAATTCTCCAATCTAAAACCTACAGAGAACTAGCACATTCATGGGGTCCGCTCCAAAATTAAAAGGTAAGAAGCAAGAGGAAACAACCACATTGATGTTCTTCAAACTACACTCCACTAGACCCCCTTTCAAAATTTAGCCTTCACATATCCATCGAAAAGTTATAACTTCCGTCTTCCGGTTGCATTGTTCCTCCGGTGAAATCTCCCAAGCCTAGGTCAGACAATCCCAGATTGTAGTATCCTTGATCATCTTCGCCAGTAACATCATCCCTCTTCAAGAAATCAAAATTGTATTCGCCACCCGAAGGGCCCTGCTCCATGTGGTTGAGACTCCCAAGCAGCTTGGCATCTGGAAACTGCAGCTGGTACGACAAGTTCGATGGCCTATCACACTCATAAGGGTGCATGCCCGAGCACCCAGGCTGACCAACATCAGATCCTAAACCTTGTTCTGGCTCTGGATTTCGAACGGGAGTATTGTCTAAAGGATTCAATAGCTCATCCACATCAAACACCTCCTCCTCTGCAAAGTTCTCCAAATAATCCCCAGTATACGGTCCACCAGCCCAATTAAAATCCCCAACATATGCTTCTGGTTTGACGGCCGGTTGATCATTGTGAAAGTAACCCTGAGTAAACTCATCCCTTGTTTCTTCCTTCACCAGGGTTTGATTGAGTGCATTGGACCAAGCATGAATTGCCGATTCGCCTTCACCATTCTCAGTTTTCACATCAAGGAAAACCTTGGAATCCTCATCTGCACAAACCTCAGAGTGATTTGATGATGTAGTGGATCCAGAGCATCCTGGACTTGCCACTGCAGAAGACCCTGATGGAGTTGTGGCCGAGGAAGTCTCCTGTGAAGATTCCTTCCAAGAAGAATAACTTGCCACATTCGGGAGGTTGAGGCGAGCAGCTGGACCATACATAGCCTTGGCAGCTTCATCGTAGGCAAGAGCAGCATCAAGGGCAGTTGGAAAAGTCCCTAACCAGAGTCTGCTTCCCCTGTTGGGCTCCCGAATTTCCGCAACCCACTTGCCCCATGTCCTCTGCCTCACACCTCTGTAATTGCAGCGCGAATTATCGGGCCCTCCCTTGCCTTTCATACAACCTTTCTTTGATCCCTTGGCCGGGACTTTACGTGTTTTCCCCACGTTATTGTCAGATTCCAGTTGTTTGTTATATTCCTTCCACTTTTCTAGTGTCTCTGCCACAGAGGTTCCATCCCGCCTACTCCGTGTCTTCCTCTTCCTTGTAGAATCCAAGGTCAGAGCAACCTCGTTAGAAACTTGATCATAAGCTCCCATTCCTTGTAATTTACTCAGAGACTGATTGATAGTTTTCTCAACAATCTGCATTCAAATATAGAAGCAATTCTTATTAGGAACTGCAATAGAGCACAGAGAAAATTCTCTAAGCTACAGAAGAAAAAACAAACCGGCTGGAGCTTTTATATAGCAGGGGGCACACCCAAATAAATCTAAAAAATTTGAAAAAGGACTCGGAGCTTCCTTCGGGCCCAAGTATTCCTTAAAAAAATCAGCCTAAAAAGACTAGTAAAAGGTTTTACTTGCCACCAAAGAAACGGAATTCAATGTTTCAGGAAAGAAGTAAGGGAATAAAAAGGTACGCGTCAAGGAAAAATACCCATCACCAAGAAAACACCCAATTTTTAGCGAATAGAAAATGCCCAAATTCCTTCAAATAAACTCAAATACTGAAAAACCCAGAAAGACCCAGATTTCAGTTTCCCGAACCCCAAATACACAAGAATTGGTAACAAAGAAATAGACACTCTGACTGCCTCTTTCCCCAAAAAAATCTAAGAAAATATATCAGAAAGGCAACAAACAATGAAATTAAGAAAAAAGGAAACAAAAACAAAAGGCTAAGAGAAAAAAAATTCAACCAACCTCAGAATCGTTTGGCTCGATAAGTCGGGCTGGGAGAAACTTCTTGGATTGATATCGTAGCCTTGCCCCTTTCCAATCGAAACGACACTTTCAGACGCGTTTTAGCGATTTTCTCTGGTTGTTGCGTGTGCTTTGAATGATTTGCTCTGCTCAGAGCGTTCTTCAGAGAGAGTATTTACTTTGTGAGCTTGAAGCTAAGCGAATCCAGAAATCTTTAGATTAGCAAGCTGTGAGAGATATTTATAGCCTTCTCTAGATATTTCCGATATTTACTTGAGCAATGACGTGGCGATTTTCTAGTCGCGTCGTGGCGTTTCGATAATGAGGCTTCGAGCACGTGTCACCCGAACCTTCGCGAATCAAGCGAGTAACTCGTCGCTTTCTTGCTCCCGAAGTACTTTCTCGTTTTGTCCCTCCTTTTCTCTTCCCACTTTATCCTGGATGAATCTGGAAATTGCGATCGTACCACTTGACCGCTAATGCGTCATTGCTGTGTGCTTCTTCTTATCCTTTTGGGGATTTATCAAATATATATAACTCCAATTGGGTGTTAATTTGATTAAATTATGTCTTTGGCGTGCTTTCAAGTTTCAAGTCTTTGGTGTTAATTTGATTGAATTTTCCCCCTTCCCCTCTCCTTTCTTAAAGACTTGGGCATAATATAAATTTCTACCTCTAGAAAAATATAAATTATTAGAATAATACTACTCTTATCACATTTGTATATCACTTCTTTATATCATCTTATGTGGCAGTTGAGGTTGATAACTACATCAATTAAAATTATTTAATATTTTCTTTTCTTTTATGATTTATTCCAGTATTTATTTTTGTAATTGCCTTAATTGAAATACATTTCATTGATTTATTTGATGTGACATATAATATGGACGTGCTACATCATGTAGTATAGAATTGTGGGATAAAAATATGGTAAGTGTAGAATTACTCAAATTATTATATAGTGTAATGTGATCACATTGCATAGGTATATGAATATCAATAAATTATTAAATCATATCACATCTTACGTCGAAAACTTGACAAAATAAATACAACATATAATGAATTGTTCCATTACTAATAAAACTTAGGTATTTTGTATAAAACCTCTTAGGATTTATGACAATATCAATGTTAGTAGTAGTGGACAATATCGATGTTTGTCCTTTTAAAATTATTATTTTTATTATTTTTATTATCAAACCCTGAAATCTTAATATGGTATCAAAGGATGCTAGTTGGTTTTGATAGCTAGAATTAGAGCATGCTAGTTTACTTAGCCCGATTGAACTTGAATCAGACAAAACCCGAGTTGAAAATAAATAAATAAACTCAAAATTTAAATCCCGAATAAAAAAAAATATAAAAAAAAGTTATTGGTGTAGAATTGGTTGTCTGTGTAGCCTACTAAAGAGTAGTTCTATCGGGGGTGTGGAAAAAAGTTCCACATCAGAAATTTGACAAAATAAAATACAACATACATCTGTCTATATATGTGGTTAAGTTAAGGACAATATCGATATTGATAGTGATAAGTTGTCGATTGGTCTTTCTAAAATTTCAACATAAATATCCACACTACAATTATTTATGCATAAAGAAAACATTGCGTCAATATAGATTTATTGGATTATAGTCATCCTAAATCAACGACATGGTTATCTTATTAGTTATGAATCTACATTGACACCAAATTAGACATTTAAATATGATATAAAACTCAAAGTTATTAATATAATTTTATTAGGAATCTCTTATTAGAAATTTTAAAAAATTATATTGCATTTGAAATTTTGCCTTATAGTATCCGTAATAGTTGTTCAATAGTTCAATGCAATGCAAATTGAACTATTTTGACATTTTTTCAAATGAACTTCAGTTTTACTTGCAATGGTACAATTCAATATCTTCATATAAAAGTTATATCTTATTACATACTCAAATAAAATAAAATGAATAAATTTAATTACACTAAAAATTAAACCATTGAAATATTCTCAAAGAAATCTTAAAAAATGTACCAATTTTGAACATATTTGAAGAAAAAAGTTAATTTCATGCCATACTTGTATATTTTGATTATTTTAAAAAATATAGGTAAAAAAAGGTTCAAGTATGCATGCTACACATGCATTAATTGCTGTATTTTTTAAAAATATTTTTTTATTGGCATGTCTCATAGTTAGTCTATTTCAATTCAATAGAGGGTTCATCGCATAGCGCCATTATAAGTGAAATTTTACTATTTTAGTTCAATTACATGCAATAAAATTGCATTGATGCTAGTCATTGTACGTACTCTTATGTTGTTATAACAAAGCAAAATTTATTAATAAAAAAAGAATGTATATTTATAAAGTTGTGTAGTATACATTTTATGTGATTATTTAACGTAGTGTTTGGTTCTTTATAATTAAGGAGTCAGTACCTGTTACTTGACAATAACAATCGTATACATATTTTTATTTTATATAAAAATAATAATTAAAATTACTCACATAAAAAAGAATTCGAACTAAAGTGCAAATAGACGAACATATCTACAACTGTGGGCATACTAATGTAGATCTTTAACATCCCAAAAAAGATATTTTACATATCTAACTATATCTTGTAATTCCGTATAAAAAAATTAATTAAAAACTGTAACTTGTACCACACAAGATAATATATGCGAAAAAGAGATTATCTAAAGCCCAACCAAACAATGAAAAGCAAAAACGAAGATAGGATAATAATAATGTCTCCCTTATTCGGTCAGGAAGGATTTTCCTGTCTTGCTCGTCGACACACCTTGTCCAGGCTTTGCATGTGCACCACGTGTCGCAGATTGGGTAGGACACGGTGGCAGTTTGTTTGAGGCCAAATGTCATGTCATGAATGACGCGTTGAGTTTTATGTGGTCCAAAATGGAGAGAGCAATAAAAGCGATTGGGTTGGGTCATAGAATAGTGTTGGGGTGGAGGATGATCATGAAAGAAAGGAAAGCTGGAGTTTGTTTTTACGACAGTGATGAGTCCCACTCCGCGTATTTGCTGACGCAGTGGCTTTCTCTGGCTGCAGAATCAAAATACAATTTTTCCAACTTCCTTCAAGTCTTGATAACTTTATAGATATAATTCATATCCCTTCACATGGATCGTGGATAATTTGAACTTTGTTTTTGCCTGGTCAATCATAGCCTCTAATTCCATATGGTTGGTACTGCAGTGAAAAAGGGAGGCAAACTCTCCCCTTCTTTTAAATATACATGGATTCGATTTACGTAAAAGACAATCTTGAGGCAGACCCTCCCTAATCCTAATGAATGACAGAATAATAATAATTTATAGCCTCTATTTTGTTCACAATCCTTTAAAACAAAAAACAAAAAAACAAAAGAGAGAAACTAGAATGAATTGAATTGAGTCAATTTGGGCTTTCTATTCTGTGTAGATAATTTATTTGAGCTTTCTATTGAATGATAATTTCAAAACCAACCAACGAACAAAACCCATAAAAGAAAAAACCTAATTTGTTTGCTCATTGATTAAATTGGAGAAGAAGGGATTCAGATACAATACTTTAAATGTAAAGATAACTACTCTTAACTACTTGAGTTACGTATATTTTACAATTACGTTGATATATTGTTTCATTAAAAAAGGAGAAAGTCCTCCTCCATTCCATATTTGTTGAAAGTAAAATAGTGGGTTGATGATAAATTAATAATAATAGGTTGATGCAAATAAAATTTACCCTCGCGGGAGTTGACCACTTTTCTTGCGGATGAAATTTGTCAATCTTTGGTCGTAAAATGATGACCATACCTTCTACAACGTCTGAACCCAAGGCCAAAGATCAACCCATTCCAATTCCAATTCACCTTTCGCCCCAAGGCCTCCCTACTCAACCGTCTAGGGGTGGCGGCCACAGCTACGGCGGTTGTGGTTGTCACATTGCTACTGCATTTCATTTTCAATATAGGGTTGGAATTACAATCAATCCTATGATTCTCTAAACATTAATTGGTATTCTGGCAATGTGATTAGATTGAAGATTAATAATATTTGCTCCAGTTGGGAGGCGTACAAACATCAAGAATGGATGTGACATTGAGAATTACCGGCCCGTCCGCAGCTGCGGGATTGGTCCCTACAGCCATTTGTCGGCCACTAGAGTCCATCTCCTCCAAAGGCATTTGGTTACGAGATAACCCGTTAGATTATCCATTTCCATTAGTCATGGCCCAAGTCAGCCTTGTCCTTCTTACCTCTCGAGCGCTTTATTATCTTCTCAGGCCTTTGGGACAAACCAAATTTGTCTGCAATCTCCTGGTACATATTCATCTCCATGCTTCACATGTTTTAGATATTGTCCTCTGGTTTTAATCAGTGTTTAAGGTTGTTTGTCCCCCTATTGTTTATTTCATAATATTCTAGCAACTTTATGGAAATTTATTTATGTTTGTCACACTGTAATATTCTAGCTTTGATGGTTAATTGAAAACATTAAGGAGCAGCTTACTGGTTTTGTTTTGTACGTATTGATCATGTCTCAATTTGAAGCCTCCATCTTTAATTTGCAGGGTGGGATTATCTTGGGGCCTTCTCTGATAGGGCACAAGAAGGTAATCAAGGAGAAGCTATTCAGAGACAAAGATACTCACTTGTTTGAGACAATTTCTTTTCTGGGCGTATTATACTCCATGTTCTTAATTGCAGTTAAATTTGAGACAAACATGTTGAGAAGGACAGCAAAGAATGCTTGGAAGATTGGTCTACTTGGGTTTCTTGTTCCCTTAGCAGTATCCCTAGGCCTTGTTCATCCAATAGGCTCCACCCTTCCTGGTCTCGAAGGAGGAATGTTCGTCTACTTTTCTTTCTCTTCTTTATCTTTCACCTTCTTCCCGGTCATAGCTCAGGCCTTGAATGAACTCAACCTCATGACTTCAGAACTAGGCCAGCTTGCCATGTCCTCTGCTCTGGTCACTGAAGCCATCCAATGGCTTTCCGTGGGGGTCCATATCGTTTTCACCCAAAAAAGTCCAATCCACGGAATTTTGGCTTTGGTCTCCTTATTTGCACTCACAGTTTTGATTTGCTTTATTGTAAGACCCCTTATTCTACTAATTATTAAAAACACACCACAAGGCAAGGAAGTGAAGGAGGTTTATGTGGTAGCAATACTTCTTGGGGTTTTAGTTTCTGCAGGTATTTCTGACGCCTTGGGCGCAACTCCTTTGACCGGCCCTTTACTTTTGGGGTTGGTCATACCGGATGGACCGCCTCTTGGTGCCACATTGATACAGAAGACCGAGTTCCTGGTCTCCGAGCTTTTTCTTCCGGTCTTATTCTTTCGCGTTGGCTTCATGACCGATGTGTACTCGTTTCAGGACTGGGGAAGTCTTGGCAAGCTTCAGATGGTTATTTTGCTCATTTATGGAGCGAAGATTGTGACAGTTACAGTGGCTGCCGTGTGTTGTAAGATTAGGTTCAAAAATAGTTTTTTGCTCAGCTTGATCATGAACATCAAGGGTATAATAGACCTTGTCGTTTTTAGTCGATGGAGGTTCGCCAGGGTAATCAGTCACACTCTTCTCATCTTTTCTTTCCAATAAACTCTGAATTAATGTTTAATGTAAAAAATGAAAAAGAAAAAAAATGAAAAGAATCTTATCTGAACATGACAATCTAACTTCTTAAACATTTATGTGCAGATGTTAGACCAACAATCTTATACTCAAATCGTGTTGTCTATGCTGCTCGTGACATTGATCGAAACGCCGGTGGTTCGATTTTTGTACCAGCCTCAAATACGACTAGAGCCATCAAGCAAGCACTCACGCACCAGAAACATCCAATCTCCTCGATACAACTCCGATTTCAGCATTCTGTGTTGTGTCCACAACGAGGAAAGTGTTCGCAACATCACCTCCCTGTTAGAATCCTCGAACCCAACAGAGCAGAGCCCTATTTTAGCTTATGTTGTCCGCGCAGTCGAGCTCATTGGTCGAGCTGTGCCACTGCTCCTCCCATACAAGAAGAAGCAGCAGCAGGAGGGAGGGACGAAGAAACTAAAGCGCACAAACACACCAACCCATCAATTGATGCAAGCCTTCTGGAACTACTCAAAGAACTCAAAAGGGCCTGTTTCCATCCATGCCTTCACTATGATCGCCCCTTACAATTCAATGCATGAGACTGTTTGTCGTCTGGCGGAGGACAATAACATTCCTCTGATTCTCTTACCATTCCATGAAAACAACCAGTACACAGTTGGCTCAAATGTCATGGCGGGGATCCGCCAGTTCAACGTCAATGTACAAACATATTCCCCTTGTACAGTTGGAATACTAGTTGAGAGAGGGTTGCCAGCTCGGCTAACTGTTTCCCACTTCTCTTACAATGTGGGTGTGTTTTTCATTGGTGGGCCAGATGATCGAGAGGCATTGGCCTACGCCTCGCGCATGTCTGGCAACCCTGACGTGGGGATCACTGTGTTCAGGATCATCTTGCGGAATAAGTTGAAAGAAGGGAACACAAAAGAAGAGGAAGTGGAGGAGATGCTGGACGAGTCATTGGTGGACGAGTTTAAGATAAGGAACTTGGGGAATGATTGCGTGATTTGGAAAGATATTGAGGTGGATGACAGTGTACAGATCATGGATGCCATTAGGAACTCGCAAGGGGATTATGACCTTGTGTTGGTTGGGCGGCGGCACTCTGAGATGTCGTTGAGGGATGAGGAAATGGCAGAATTTGTGCAGAATGCCGAATTGGGAGTGGTTGGTGACATGCTCGCCTCTGTGGATTTCTGCGGTGGAATGGTGAACGTGTTGGTTTTGCAAGAAAACGTGGAGTTGGGCAATGGAGCTTTTCGTGCCAACTCTGAAAAAAGGTCGGCAAAGTGGACTAAAGTTTCAGGGTAATTACCAAATTTTTTTGGCAATGTGTATGGCAGAAGGTAGACAGAGGAGGAATGACTCATGGCTGGCTACTTTTCTCCTTTCGCCTAGTTTTACTGTCAATAAATTTTGTGCAAAACCA
This sequence comes from Prunus mume, assembly GCF_000346735.1. The sequence continues at coordinate 21,586,932 of NC_024130.1, forward strand.
AATATGCAAAGAGTTACTAGTTTTTTAAAGTCAATGAGAATTACTAGTTTGATACGTGTTCCCTTTGTGATTAAATGGCAAATTTTCAATAACAATATTCAGCCTTCAAACTCTTGTAATGTTTTTGCATATTTAATGAAGGGAGCAGTTTGCCTTGACCACCAAGAAAAAAGAAGCTTGGCTTGTATGTATCGAGCTTCAACAAACTCCAGCTCATAAATGACTGAATTCTAATTATTATAAGTCGAAATCAGCTATATATGACTTGGCCAGCTTCATCCCCTCATCAGACTTTTAGCTATCTGTGTCCTTCATGTAGTTAGTTGCTTTCTCATCATCTTGTACCAATGTGGTGACGATTATACCCTTTACAACGCCTCTTTCCCGCAAAGGGGGGCGTAACACAAGATCGCTTGAATTACCTTGCCTTCTTATTTTACTATAACAACTCATGCTTTGCTCATAGTTCCATACATATATAATGTACCTTAAAAGCTTATGAAATCGATTTCAAACCTGTAGTGGCCGGTGACGGGGATGGTTATCCTACCAATAATATTGAATTTTTACTTTCAATCTACTGCTCGAAAAATTCATAGGGTAGGGGGGTTGAGGTGACGACCAAAACCATGGATGTGCTCAAGTTGGGAGGGACAGAAATGATAAATAGAACCAAAACTATCCTGGCCATTCGAAGAACGGTTTGTGTTCCAGTTCAGCGCATTGATTCCGAAGGCATTTTGTTAAAAGACAATCCTTTAGATTTTCCATATCCTCTAATGTTGTTCCAAATCATCCTTCTTGTTCTCATCTCTCGAGCGCTTTATTGTTTGCTAAGACCTTTGGGACAAACCAAATTTGTCTGCAATCTCCTGGTATGCTTCTTCGAATTTTTCTAATTCTTTGGTATCAGTTATTTGAACCTTCCCTTCTTTTTATTGCTTGTTTTTCTTTAGGGTGGCATCATCTTGGGGCCTTCCTTGTTAGGGCACAACAAGGCATTAAGGGACAAACTGATGTTCGGAGGAAAAGATGTTGGATTGTCAGACACTATTGCTCGTGTCGGCGTAATATACTCGGTATTCTTAATTTCAGTGAAATATGACATGGCGACGTTCAAAATGAAGGCGAAGAATGGTTGGAAGATTAGTTTGGTGGGATTTCTCTTTCCATCTGCAGTCACCTCAAGCTTGGTTTACACGAACGCCAGCACCATTTCCGGGCTCAGTGGAGGAACATTCTTCCTTTTAGCTCTTACATTTTCTTTATCTTTCACATATTTCCCTGTCGTAGCTGAGGCCTTGGATGAGCTCAACCTCATGACTTCTGAGTTGGGCCAACTTGCCATGTCATCTGCCACCATCAACGACATAATCCAATGGATCTTCACGGTGGTGCATCTCATAGTTATTAAACGAAGTATAAACGACGGAGCTAAGACTTTGGTTAGCTTATTGGCATTGATATTATTCACTGTTTTTGTCATACAGCCGGTTATAAAATGGATCGTCAAGAGAATACCAGATGGACAAGAAGTAAAGGACGGCTATGTGAGTGCAATGCAACTTATGCCTCTTGTCATGGCCTTTCTCTCTGACATCATAGGCATGAGGCCTGAAGCTGGGCCTATCCTTTTGGGGTTAGTCGTTCCAAATGGACCGCCTCTTGGTGCAGCACTTGTACAAAAGACTGAATTCGTGGTCTCCGAAATTTTTCTGCCCTTGTTCTTTTTCCGGGTTGGCTTGACCGTAAACGTCTATTCTGTGGACGATTGGTCGAGTTTTAGAAAACTTCAGCTTATGCTTACCATGTCGTATGTTGCGAAGATTATCGCAGTTACAGTGATTGCGTTGTGCTGCAAAATTAGATTAAGAAATGCTTTCTTGCTCAGCATGATGATGAGTATGAAGGGCCTAATAGAGCTTATCGTTTACGATGCATGGAAGGCTGTTAAGGTAAGAGACAGAAAGAAGCACTCTTTAATTTCTAGTCCTTTTTTGTTTTTCGTTTTCCATATACCAACAATGAATTAATTTGGGTTCCAAATTTTAATCAAATGCAGGACATAGATGAGCAATTTTTCACTCATATCGTGTTGTCTGCTCTTGTGATGACCATGATCGCATCGCCGTTGGTACGGTTTTTGTACACCCCTCCCAGAGCATCGGAAACCATACTTTCCCGAGTCAGAAACATCCAATCAATGCCAAGCAACTCAGACATGTTCCGCATTCTTTGTTGCTTCCACAACGAAGAGAGTATCCCCAACATCATCTCCCTCCTCGAAGCCTCAAACCCGACACCATCAAGCCCCATTTACGCCTACGTTGTCCACGCAGTCGAGCTGGTTGGCCGCGCTGTACCCCGACTAGTCCCCTTTAACACTGAAAAGCAGAAGAAAAAATACACCCGCAAAAACTCAGCCACCCGTCAAATGGTTCGAGCATTCGATAACTACTTGAAAATCTCCAGCGGGCCGGTCATAATCCAAGCATACACTATGATCGCGCCGTATAAATTTATGCACGAGAGCCTTTTTCGCCTGGCTGATGACAAGTTTGTGCCTCTGATCATCGTACCATTTCATGAAAACCATCCAGGCGTTGTTGGACCAAGTATGGTCGCAGCGATACGACACTTCAACGCAAATGTGCAATTATATTCCCAGTGTACGGTCGGGATCCTAGTCGACAGAGGCATGTCTTGTTCGCTGAGCTCAGTCCACTTCTCTTGCAATGTAGCTCTATTTTTTATTGGGGGAGCAGACGACCGCGAGGCGTTAGCCTTCACGGCACGCATGTCTGGCAATCCAAATGTCGGCATGACGGTGTTCAGGATAGCTTTGAGGAGTAAATTGAAAGAACGGAATGAGGAGGAGCAGGTGGCTGCAAAGCTGGACGAGTCGTTGGTGGATGAGTTCAGGCTAAGGAACATTGGGAATGACCGGTTGGACTGGCTGGAGATCGAGGTGGACGACAGCGTGCAGCTAATGGATGCGGTTATGAACTCGCAGGGGAGTTATGATCTTGTTATTGTGGGGCGGCGGCATGCGGATACGACGTTGAGGGACAAGGAAATGTCGGAGTTTGTGGAGAATGCAGAGCTGGGAGTGATTGGTGACATTGTTGCTTCCTCGGATTTTTGTGGCGGGCAGGTGAATGTGTTGGTGATACAAGAAAGCAGGGAATTAGGATATGGAGCTTTTCGCAGTGGACTTTGAAATTTTGGCAATGCATGATGAAATCTGCGCCGGCTAACAAAATTTCTCCCAATGTGGTCGAAGGCCATCAACCATCGAACAGCTAAACGTCGACTGATTTTTCAGCAATGATTTGGTATTTGTTTAAAGATTTGGAAGATACAAGCCAAAACAGAGGAACAACTGTTGATGAGCAGAACAGAGTAACTTGGTTGAACATTTTCTGATACAAAATGTGATGACGGGAGTGGTGACTAGTCAGTTTAGTTAGAAAACTTTAGGAGTTATATTTTGTTGCCATGAAGGCCAGAATTTTCTTGTAAACAATGACACTTCTGGCTTTTATAAGTTGTAGCTTGTTTTCCTCCTTTTTACTAGGGATGGCAATGGGTCGAATCGGGGGTGGGTATGCCATTTCCATCCCCATTTCCGTTAAGCTTTTTTCCCCTATTCCTGCATTCATACCTGCAATATTGGGGATTCCCCATCCCCACTTTTGTTGGGGAATGGGTTCCTCGACCTGCCTCATTACGGAAGAAAAAAATAATATATAACTATTTTGTTGAAAAAAAAAATACTAAGGCAAGATAATGAATATATATAATATATACTTATAAGACAATATAAGAATATTTATATATGTAGTGGAAGTTAACTAAATAAATAAGTAGTGTGGCGTATAAATTATATAAGTATATAATATAATAATATAAAACATAAACTTAGTTGGTACAATCACATTAATAGCATATTTTATATATATCATAATATATATACATCATCAAAAAATTAATATATATATATATATATATTCAAAATGGGTAAGATAATGAATATATATAATATATACTTATAAGACAATATAAGAATGTTTATATATGTATTGAAAATTAACTAAATAAATAAGTAGTGTGGCTTAAGATTTGTATAAATTATATAAATATATAATATAATAATGAAAAATATAAAACTTAGTTGGTACAATCACTTTAATAGCATATTTATATATACTATAATATATATATATATATACCTCATCAAAAAATTAATATATATATATATATATATTCTAAAATGGAAGAGTTCGGGTTGGGGATTAAAATACTATCCCCACCCCTCCCAAAACACCATACCCAAAAAATTCCCGTACCCATCTCCATACCCGTTTTATGTCCTTCATACCTAACCCTTTAGGATCGAATCTGCTTAAAGACCCTTACCAGCGGGAAAAATTGTCATCCTTACTTTTTACCTAGTTGCACTCAAATTTACCCAATTTTTCATGTGTTTAATATTAATATATGATATTCTACTTCATCTTATGTGTTGAGGATAAGTTCTTTTGTTGCATGAATGAGAACCTTTTCCCAAGTTGAACTTGAAATTTTCAGTCAGTTTTGTTAAAAAATTAATAGATGATAATTTCGCGAACCTTATGGACCAGTTGTGATATAAAGAGTAACCTTAAAGACCAATCATGTCGCCAAAAAAAACCCTTCAGGACGAAAGATGATAATTTCCCGAACCTCGTGAACCATTTGTGATAAAAGAGTCTTATATTTATTTATAATGTCGTATTGCTTGCGTTCGAATAAGATTTTGTGTGTGGATATATTGCGTAGGAAGCTTTTTATTTATTTATTTATAAATTCATGCTGAACGTGTTTGAATAGTTCCTCCCCTCCCTTTCGGATAGAGCATTAAAATATTAATTATTGATGAATAGTGAAAATCTTTAAAATATATATATATATATATATATATATATAACAACGATATATATATATTTTTAGTACAAACGATAGTTTAAACTATAGGGGAGGGAGATTTCTCACACACATAACTATGATGTCATGAGGATTTAAACCTGAGAGATCTTTGATTTGCAAGTCGAGGCCCTTTTTGCCCACCCCAGGAGTGCTCTCCTATTCTGACTTCACCAGAGCCTTTGGTAGCACAGTCAAGACAGCGATGAGTTTTCTGCCCCTGCGAGGGTGGGGTGACATAAGTTTTGAGAATTCAAGATAAGGTCACGGCGAGACGAGCCGTTTATCATTACGTAAATCATTTAATATGCCGAAAGGTATTCCTATTATCCCTTATCTAGTAGAAGATGATATTAGAGATACGGAGTTAAATCCGGATAGAAAATATTTTGATTGGAGAATTTTCCATTTTCGTTGTTCCCTTCCCAAGGGTAAGTTCTTACGCGTTACTCACCCGTCCGCCACTAGAAACACCACTTCCCATCCGACTTGCATTTTCACCGACCCATTGGCCAAAAAGCTATATTAATTATTGATAAATAGTGCAAATCGTTTTAGTGGATATTGAAAGAGCAAATGGTGTAATCCATTGTCCATGGTGTCCAAGGATTCATAGTGTCATTATGCATCAGCCTTGTGAGAAAACAGGTCTCTTATTAGAGGCTGCATTGATAGGCAATGCTTTGAACAAGAAATATAATTTCGTTTCATTGATAATAATTAAAGTGATTCACAAATAATATGATGACACACTCCAACATGGATGACTAATTTCTAACTATAAATTGAAATCCGTTGGAACAGCATAACCAATTTCTTTATTATTATTATTTTTACAAATTTTATGTCTGTAGTGTTTGACTTTAGCCAACTCCTGTACGTATTTCGTTGGTTCCTACCAAAGAAATTGACAACTAATAATATAACGACTCTTACAGCAAAAGGGAGGGCGCCATAAAAAACTCAAAATTACCCTGAGTTTACTTCAAATTACAACCAAGAACCAACCTCAGGTTTCAAAGTTTTTGCAAAATCTCAATCTCAAGCGATCATTTGGGAATTTGGGAAATGGCTGCCTTAAACAACAACACACAAGTTGATGTAGTGGAACCGCAGCATTGCATGCTTGTTCATGCCTCCTCCTCCAGAGGCATTTGGTTCGGAGAGAATCCTTTCGACGATCCCTATCCTTTAATGCTAGCCCAAATCATCCTAGTTGTTCTTACTTCCCGGCTGCTTTATTTTTTGCTCAGGCTATTGGGACAAACCAAATTCGTCTGCTGCGGATCCTACCCTGGAAACAGAAATACCCACATTAATGGCCGGTCTGATTCCAGCATTAAATAAATCGGCAGATAAGAATATTTGTCCATCTGGCGATCTCCTGGTATGCTCACCCAAATGCTCATCATGCTTGTTGTTGAAAGTTTTTATTTCCTAAGTCAACAATGAGATTTGAATTAAAAAAACTAGGGTCATGTCAAGTTTACTAATTAAGTTTGTGACATGACATTATTATCTTTTTGGTTGAAATGTTCTTCAGAGTGGCATTATCTTGGGGTCCTCTGTTCTTGGGGCAGCAAGGCATTCAAGGACAGACTATTCGCAGCTAAAGTGATTCCATTGTTTGACACAATGGCCACTGTTGGTGCAATATACTCCATGTTCCTTGTTGCATTGAAATTTGACGCAACCTGCTTCAAAAGAAGGGCAAAAGATAGCGTGAAAATTGGTCTGGTCGGCTGCATCTTACCTTCCGTAGTCACCTCAACCCTCCTCCTCCTGCTAGGCCTAGGGGGCGCAATTCATGGACTCGGCCAGCTCCTGCAGGAACATTCTATCTCACTATTACCTTTTCTTTAACTTTTTTTCCTGTGGTAGCTCAGGCCATGGATGAACTCAACCTTATGACCTCTGAGTTGGGCCAATTTGCCATGTCCTCTGCCATCCTCAACGATGTGATCTTCTGGTTCCTCATTGCATTGTATCTCATATTCACGAAACCTATTACGAGATATTGTTGTACTAGGAAATAATATTGTAATATATTTACTTTCCTGTATTGTTCTAGGTCAAATCCCACCTAAAGTGGATCAGGCTTCTACGCCTTAGAAATAGGAATTGTAATGTATATATAACTAGGTCTGTAGACTTTTATCAATACAACGAAAATATTCAGCCAATCCCTTATTTCTTGAGATGGTATCAGAGCATCCTGGTACGTGATTTTTTTTTCCAAATCATAGCACTCCTCCATCATGACGGGTGGAGAGCAGACATCACCAAAAACCAATTCCAAACATTCAAGCACCAGCAACACCAATCCCAGTATGGATTCATCACACCCGTACTTTGTTTCTCATTCAGATCACCCCGGCCTCATGCTCGTTCCCATAAAATTGAACGGCACCAATTACCCATCTTGGAGCAAATCCATGATTCATGCTCTCACAGCCAAGAACAAAATTGGCTTTGTCAATGGATCCATTAAGCCTCCTTCAGAAACTGAACAGCCGACAGAATATGCTCTCTGGAATCAATGCAACAGTATGATTTTATCATGGTTAGCTCACTCGGTGGAGCCTGATCTAGCCAAATCAGTCGTTCATGCCAAGACCGCCCATCAAGTGTGGGAAGATTTCCAAGATCAATTCTCACAAAAGAATGCACCAACAATATATCAGATACAGAAGTCCATCGCCTCTCTCTCACAAGGCACCATGACAGTCTCAGAATATTACACAAAACTCAAAGATCTTTGGGATGAATTAGAGACATATCAAACCTTGCTTATCTGTAACCAGATGAAGGCACATAATGAACAAAAAGAAGAAGATCGGATGATGCAGTTTCTCATGGGCCTTAATGACACCTACAACGGTGTTCGTAGCAGCATCCTCATGATGACGCCATTGCCAAATGTTCGTCAAGCCTACTCACTCGTCATTCAAGATGAAACACAGCGCCAAATGACCTCGGGTTCCACAGAAAATTTTTCCATTGCCGTTGCGATACAGAACTGCTCTCACAATTTCTCAAATAATTCCAAACATTGTGCTCACTGTGACAGGAACGGCCATACAATTGAAGACTGTCGGACGTTAAAGTTTTATTGCCCATATTGTGATAAGAATGGCCACACTGAGGATCGATGCAAATTAAAAAATGGGACATGGGTTTCCAACAGTACAGGACCCCAGAACAATCGGCACCACCAAGGACAGAGAGGAAATCAACAGCAACAGAAACAAGGGAGCAACCGCAGTTAGCGAGGATCCTTTCATGCTGTCAACGCAGCAGACGCAACCCAAGTTGGGGCTCAGCAGCAATCCACAGTCGCACCAGCCCCGTTCCCGAGTTTTAATAATTGGGCACCACAACCAGCCCAATTGTCTCATCCGCCAACCTCTCAACCGAACCCTCTCCATGGGCTCTCTGCAGACCAGCTTCAACAACTAGCCCATGCTGTCTCTCTGTTAAATTCGAATAATGCTTCGGGTAATAGCCATGCTTATGCTAATGCCGCAGGTCTGTCTCAATTTCCCGTTGCCTCGATTAATTCTGTATTCACCAAACCTTGGATTTTGGACAGCGGAGCTACTGATCACATCACGTCCGACCCCACACTTTTTACACAAACAAAGTCTTCACAAATACCAATTGTCAATTTACCCACTGGGTCTTCTGCCCAAATCACTTCCACTGGGACAGTCCCGTTCAATTCAGATATCACTTTAGATAATGTCTTATGTGTTCCCTCTTTTCGCTTAAATCTTATGTCTGCTAGCAAGATTACTACCTCTCTAAATTGTTGTGTCCTTCTATTTCCCACTTTCTGTGTCTTGCAGGACTTGGCTACGGGGAAGATGATTGGCTCGGGTAAGCAGCATGGTGGTCTCTATTACATGTCTCCATTGCAGAAAACACCTGTCACTTATCAAGTTTCTCATCCCTCCCATTTGTGGCACATGCGCCTTGGACACCCGTCACCTTCGCGTCTTAAATTACTGTCTTCATTCTTGCCTTTTAGTCCTCTCTCTTTTGATGATAATTGTAGTGTTTGTCCCATGGCCAAGCAAACTAGACTTCCGTTTCCTTTAAGTTCAATAAAAACTCATGCTCCTTTTGATTTGTTACATTGTGATATTTGGGGTCCACACAAAGTTCCCACACATTTAGGGGCCCGTTTCTTTCTTACCATTGTCGATGATTTTACTCGTTGCACATGGCTCTTTTTGATGACACATAAATCTGAAACACAAAATATTCTCAAATCTTTTGTTACCTTTGCTCATACTCAATTTCATGCCACCGTTAAGGCTATTCGAGTAGACAATGGTTCTGAATTTCTGTCCATGAGAGATTTTTTCCAAACTCAAGGCATCGAATATCAACGCACTTGTGTTTACACTCCACAACAAAATGGAGTCGTTGAACGCAAGCATCGCCATATTCTCATTGTAGCTCGCGCATTGCGTTTCCAATCTCACTTGCCTCTCCCTTTTTGGGGTGAATGTGTCTTAACTGCTGTCTATCTCATTAACCGCCTACCCTCCCCACTATTATCCACCAAATCCCCTTTTGAACTACTATACAATCACCCACCATCATTTGATCACTTGAGAGTTTTTGGTTGCCTTTGTTATGCCACAGTTGTCCACCCTATTCATAAATTTGACCCTCGCGCTCAACGTTGCGTCTTTGTTGGATACCCCACTGGTCAGAAAGGTTACAAACTTTACAATTTAGAGACTAAGAAATTTCTCGTTAGCCGTGATGTCAAGTTTTGTGAACACACTTTTCCTTTTTCTGACATTTCCACCCCCACCGCTTCCACTTTTGTGCCACCCCACCTTCCACACGCTAGCCTTGATCACACTGATCGCTGGACCCAACACACCCCACATGCTGAGCCGGGCCCCCCACTTGAGCCATCCCAACTGAGTCCCACCCAGCCATCCACACCTGACGCCCCTCCAACCACGTCATCCCATGGACCCGCGCCTGACGAGCCCTCCCATCTTGACAGCCCAATCCGACCTGTGTCTCCCCAGCCCCCCTCACACGTCCCAACAGACTTGTCCCCCCTTCCAGCCGGTCCTCCCTTATCTCTTTCACCCAATTCCGAATCCTCTCTCATGCATAACCATTCCCCCAACCCCATTCCTTCTATTCCCCTTCCACGCCAGTCACTTCGTCCTAAGCAACCCCCTATTTGGCATAAAGATTACCATCTGTCCAACCGAGCCGGTCACTCAACCTCGGCGCTTTGTTCTTCATCAGGTACTCGATATCCACTTTCTCACTTTCTTTCCTACTCCCGTTTGTCTTTTGCACATTCTGCTTTTCTTGCTAACATCTCAGGTCACACCGAACCTACATCATATGCTCAAGCTATCCTTGATCCCAATTGGCAACAGGCCATGTCTGCAGAATTAGAGGCTTTGCAGCACAATCGTACTTGGAGTTTGGTTCCTCTTCCCCTTGGTCATAAACCGATCGGCTGCAAATGGGTTTACAAAATCAAATACAGGTCTGATGGCACCATTGAGCGCTACAAAGCTCGCCTTGTTGCTAACGGCTACACTCAAGTTGAAGGAATTGATTACCAAGAAACCTTTTCTCCTACAGCCAAACTCACCACCCTCCGCTGTCTACTCACTGTTGCTGCTGCCCGCCACTGGTTCATCCATCAACTGGACGTTCAAAATGCCTTTCTTCATGGTGATTTGAATGAAGTGGTTTATATGGAACCTCCTCCTGGTCTTCGCCGACAGGGGGAGAACACTGTATGTCGGCTCAACAAGTCCCTTTACGGACTCAAACAAGCTTCCAGAAATTGGTTCTCCACCTTTTCAGACACCATTCAGAAAGCTGGTTATCAACAATCAAAGGCTGATTACTCTCTTTTTACCAAAGCTCAAGGCACTTCATTTACTGCTGTACTTATCTATGTTGACGACATACTTCTCACAGGCAATGATCTTCAGGAAATGGAACACCTCAAAACATTCCTTTTGAAACGCTTCCGCATCAAAGATCTCGGAGATTTGAAATATTTTTTGGGCATTGAATTCTCCCGCTCCAAGAAAGGTATTTTTATGTCTCAAAGAAAATATGCACTAGATATTTTGCAAGATTCAGGACTTCTGGGGGCACGCCCAGACAACTTTCCAATGGAACAGAATTTGAAACTAACTCCCACAGATGGAGAACTGCTGCATGATCCAACTAAGTACAGAAGACTGGTTGGTAGACTGATTTATCTCACTGTCACAAGGCCTGACATAGCTTATTCCGTTCGAACATTGAGTGAATTTATGCATCAACCACGAAAACCTCATTGGGATGATGCCTTACGGATCCTCAAATATGTCAAGGGTACTCCTGGTCAAGGTTTGTTATTTCCTGCCTCTAACAATCTTGCCTTGAAAGCTTTTTGTGATTCAGATTGGGGTGGTTGTCGTGCCACAAGGAGGTCAGTTACAGGATATTGTGTTTTTCTTGGAAATGCCCTAATCTCATGGAAATCCAAGAAACAAACTAATGTTTCTAGATCATCAGCAGAAGCTGAATATCGAGCCATGGCTAATACTTGTTTGGAGCTGACTTGGTTGCGCTACATATTACAGGATTTAAAGGTCCTACAGACAGTTCCTGTGCCATTATTTTGTGATAATAAGGCAGCTTTGTATATTGCAGCAAATCCTGTTTTTCATGAACGTACAAAGCACATTGAAATAGATTGTCACATAGTTCGAGAAAAATTGCAAGCCGGAATGATTAGTCCTTCATATGTACCTACACGCTTCCAGCTGGCAGATGTGTTTACGAAGGCCTTGGGAAAGGATCAATTTGTGACACTACGAGACAAGTTGGGTCTTCATGATATTCACTCTCCAACTTGAGGGGGAGTATTACGAGATATTGTTGTACTAGGAAATAATATTGTAATATATTTACTTTCCTGTATTGTTCTAGGTCAAATCCCACCTAAAGTGGATCAGGCTTCTACGCCTTAGAAATAGGAATTGTAATGTATATATAACTAGGTCTGTAGACTTTTATCAATACAACGAAAATATTCAGCCAATCCCTTATTTCTTGAGAAAACCAGACGCAACCTATCGCGTTGAGAGTTTTATTTCCGTCTTTGGGTTGATATTATTCACTATCTACGTCATACGCCCAATTATGCTGTCGATTGTCAAGAACATCCCCCAAGGACAAGAAGCCAAGGAAGTTCATGTAGTTGCAATACAACTTGGGGTTCTAGTCATGGCTTTTATCTCCGATGCCTTAGGCACAGCGCCGTACGCTGGTGTTGTACTTCTGGGGCTAGCCATACCCGGTGGACCACCTCTTGGTGCAGCAGTAGTCCACAAGACCGAATATTTGGTCTCCCAACTTCCTATGCCAATGTTCTTTTTCTACGTTGGAGACGATCATTATCATGTCGTACGTCTCAAAGATTGTGGCAGTTGTAGCGGCTGCAATGTGGTGCAAAATCGGTTAAAAATGGTCTAAGGCTCAGCATGGCCATGAGCGTCAAGGGTATAATAGAGATTATCTCTTATTCTCGATGTAGGACCGTAAAGGAACTCTTCCCCTTTTTCTTTCACTTCCAAAATATCCCACCCCATAAAATATATGTTAATTTTGATTCCAAGTTAATATTTCAATGACAGCTCATAGATGAACAAGCTTTTACTCAAATAGTGTTATCTATGCTGGGGATGACCATGATTGCAACACCATTGCTACGATTCTCATACAGCCCTAAAATCCGACTCGGAGCATCAACCAAACGTCCCCGCTTCAGAAGCATCCAATCAATGCCAAGCAACTTCGAAACATTTCGCATTCTTTGTTGCTTTCACAACCAAGAAAGCATCCGCAACCTTATTACCCTCCTGGAAGCCTCATACCCGACGCAAGCAAGCCCCATCTGCACCTACGTGGTCCATGCAGTGGAGCTGATGGGGCGTGCGGCGCCACTACTAGTCCCTCACAATAAATTAAAGCGCACAAATACACCGACCCATCAAATGATTCAAGCCTTTGAGAATTACTCAGACAACTCCGAAGGACAGGTCACGATCCACGCTTACGATATGATCGCTCCTTACAAAAGCATGCACAACACAATAATCCGTCTTGCAGAAGACAAGGTCGTTCCTCTGATTATCTTACCATTCCATGATCACCAGGGTATGGTTGACCTCACTTTGATTGCCTCCATACGCCAATTCAACATCAATGTGCAAACAAATTCCCCATGTACAGTGGGAATACTTGTTGATAGAGACTTGTCTAGTCGGCTGAGATTGACAAGCTCTTCCTTCAATGTAGCGGTGATTTTCATTGGTGGAGCAGATGACCGTGAGGTGTTGGCATACGCAGCAAGAATATCTGGCAATCCGACCGTGGGTATGACGGTGTTCAGGATAATCTTGCGGGGTAAACTAGGAGGAGGTAACCAAGAGGAGGAAATAGAGGCCAAGCTCGACCAGTCTTTGGTCGACGAGTTTAAGCTGGGGAACATCGGGAATGATTGTGTGAATTGGTATGATATCGAGGTGGATGACGGTGCACAAGTTATGAGTGCCATTAAGAAGTTGCAGGGCGATTATGATCTTGTCATGGTAGGGCGACGGCACGTGGAGATGTCGCTGAGGGATGAAGAAATGGCGGTATTCATGGAGCATCCAGAGCTGGGAGTGATTGGTGACATGCTGTCTTCTTTAGATTTCTGTGATGGGATGGTGAATGTGTTGGTCATGCAAGAAAGCAGAGGCTTAGGCTGTGGAGCTTTTCGTAGTGACTCTGCAAGGGTTTCATAGAATATTAATCTACTATAAAATGTTAAAAGGAGAATGACTTACAAGGGAGTATCCTTGCTTCCTAGGGAGAAGCAAACAAGTAGCTTTGGTTAGCTAGAAGTAAACACTATATCTCCTTCACTCTAGTTTCTTATTTTGTTAAAAGAATTTCCTAGTTAGAAGATCGTGAACATTGGAAGTTAGAAATATTTGCCTTTTGGGTCTCTTTTTTTGGGGTAAATAATGTCCAGGGTTTAGTTTAGTAGAAATATTGGTTTACTCTTTTGTTGATTATGACCTACTGTAGTTTCCGGTTCAACATAGATTTTCCGGTAGCATATGTTGATTCTGTGTCTAATGTTTGAGGATTTTAGTTTTGTTATATGAGCAAGGAAAGAATCGTTTATGAAAAACGGTATATGGAGAAGAGAAAGAGCAGAGGGAATGAGGAATGTTCAGTATATTTCTCTTGATGCAAATGAGCACAAACACACACTCAAATACATGACAGATACTGCCAAAATAGCTCAGAGCCTAAATTTTAGGTAGCAAGGACTCATCTCCAGCCATACATAACCATTGGAGGCTACGATCCTTACACCTAGGCTCTATTGGTTATCAAGGTACAGCTGAAAAGATAGGAATTACAGCTGTAGGAATTTTCCCAAAAGGGAAATAAAACTAGCCGTTAGACAGCTAAGCTAACAGCTTATACTAAAACTAGGAAGTTCCCAAGTTCTTCGATTTCTTCATTCTCTTCATTATCAATCTGCAGGATTGTCATCTGCGGCTTGATTTAAGCTTAGTATGCAGCTTAATTCTCAACAGCATACATTTACTAATTAAGCGTTAGATCTTTATAGCCCTTGTACTTATCACGTTACCCTTAATTCAATGATAATCAATATGCTAAAATACAGCCAAAGAGCAAGAACACTAGAATCCAACAGGAAGAATGAGAAAACCTCAAATGTATTCAATTATGAAAATAGGAATAACAACCCTAAACTCCTACCCAAAGTTTGCTTAAATACTTCCTCAAGTTCCTAGAAACCCTAGGGACCCAAAAAGGAATTAAAAGGGAAAATAGTAAAAATTCCAAAAACTAATTAAAATAATCAAATAATGTTTTTGGCTACTAAAGACATCAAACACCCAAAAGAGCCCATACAACATGGAAAAGCGATGAGTTTTACTCGTGACATCGTTCTCTTTGAAACGACAATTCATGGGCTGAATTCCGAGCTCATGGTCCAAACCTGCAGCTTTCTAGTTTTGTTTTTGCACATTGCTTCCGCATATGTTGTACATCATTGGAAGTTAGATTTTGTTGCCATGATGGCCAGAATATTCTTGTAAACAATGACACTTGGGTTTTATAAGTTGTAGCTTGTTTTCCTCTTTTTAACCTGCAGTCAAATTTACCCAATTGTGTTCGGTATTAATATCTGATATTCCAAAGTTGAACTTGAAAATTGCAGTCAGTTTTTTTTTTTTTTTTAAATAGTTTTAGAGGAGTTGAGAAAGCATTTGTGAACGGGTAATCTCTTACAAAATGAAATGAATCCAGTTATATAGAAAAGCTGGTTCCGTCAACGATATTTGATGCTTGGCACTTTTGTAATTTCTTGAGTATTATCTCTAACTATAAATTGAAATCCGTTGTAACAGCATAACCAATTTATTTATTTGTTTAAAACTTTTATGTTGAAGTGTTTGACTATAGCCAACCCCGGTATTTTTGTTGGTTGCTTGCTACGAAAGAAATTGACAACAACCATACCGCTCTCTATAACGACTCTGACAGATCAAAAGGTACGTAGGGCGCCATAACCACCAAAAATCACTCAAATTTTTCCAAGAGTTTTTGGAATGATTATGTGGGTTTCGTATTCATATATAGCCTGGCAATCTCAAGCAATCAATTAGGAATTTGGGACGGGAGAGGGACGAAAGAAATCAATGGCGTCCTTGAACAACAACACACAAGTTGATGTAGTGGAAGAGCAGCATTGCATGCGATTTCCGGCCGCCTCCAGCAGAGGCATTTGGTTCGGAGAGAATCCGTTGGACGATACCCATCCTCTAATGCTGGCCCAAATCATCCTAGTCGTTGTTACTTACCAGCTTCTTTATTTTTTGCTCGGGCCATTGGGACAAACCAAATTCGTCTGCAATCTCCTGGTACTAATTAATTCAGTTTGTGACATTATTATTAATTATTCTTTTATTTTTGGTTGAAACTTAAATATAATATATGTTTTTCAGAGTGGCATTATCTTGGGGTCGTCTGCTCTTGGGGGCACCAAGGGATTCAAGGACAGACTATTCGCAGCCAAAGTGATCCCGCTGTTCGACTCAATGGCCAGTGTTGGTGCAATATACGCCTTATTCCTTGCTACATTGAAATTCGACGCACTCCGCTTCAAAAGAACGTCGAAGAAAGATACCGTGAAAATTGGTCTGGTCTGCTGCATCGTACCTTCCGCAGTCACCTCAACCCTCCTTTTCCTGCTAGGCGGCCCCGGCACCATTCCTGGAATCGGCAAGGGAGCTGCTGCAGGAGCAATATATATCACTAGTTTCTTTTCTTTAACTTTTTTTCACGGGTTGGCTCAGGCCTTGGATGACCTCAACCTTATGACCTCTGAGTTGGGCCAATTTGCCATGTCCTCCGCCCTCCTCAACGATGTGATCTACTGGATCGAAATTACATTCTATTTCTTATTCGCGCGAGCACGCGCAGGCCATGGCATTCAGAGTTTTATGTCCTTGCTTGGGTTGACATTATTCACTTTCTACGTCATACGCCCAACTATAATGTGGATTATCAACAACATCCCCCAAGGACAAGAAGCCAAGGAAGTTCATGTAGTTGCAATACAACTTGGGGTTCTAGTTCTGGCATTTATCTCCGACACCTTAGGCCTGGCGATGGACACAGGTCCTATACTTCTTGGGGCAGCCATACCAGGGGGACCACCTCTTGGTGCAGCAATAGTCCACAAGACCGAATATTTGGTCTCCCAATTTCTTATGCCAATCTTCTTTTACCGCATTGGATACAGACTAAATGTGTTTTCGATTCGCGATTGGACGAGTTTTTCCACACTTCAGTCAATCATTGTCGTGTCGTATGTTTCAAAGATTGTGACAGTTGTAGCGGCCGCAATGTGGTGCAAAATCGGGTTTAAAAATAGTCTAAAGCTCAGCATAGCCATGAGCATCAAGGGTATAATAGACGTTCTTATTTATTCTCGATGGAGGGCCACAAAGGTAAATAAAACTCTTTAATTCTCTTTTTCTTTCACTTCCATATAATATATCCCACCATACAACATATATATATATATATTAATTTTGATTCTAAGTTAATATTTCAATCTCAGCTCGTAGATGAACAAGCTTTTACTCAAGTGGTGTTGTCTATGCTGGGGGTGACCCTGGTCGCGACACCATTGCTACAGTTATCATACAACCCTAAAATCCCACTCCGATCAGCATCAACCAAACATCCCGCTTTCAAAAGCATCCAGTCAATGCCAACCAACTCTGAAACATTTCGCATTCTTTGTTGCTTTCACAACCAGGAAAGCATCCACAAGCTGATTTACCTCCTGGAAGCCTCATACCCGACGCAAGCAAGCCCCATCATCACCTACATGGTCCACACAGTCGAGCTGATGGGGCGTGCCGCGCCTCTACTAATTCCTTACAAGAGATTAGAGTGCAGAAATGCATCATCAAGCACAAATGAATCATCATCAATCCATCAAATGATGCGAGCCTTTGAGAATTACTCAGAAAACTCCAGAGGACCGGTCACGATCCATGTTTACAATATGATCGCTTCCTACAAAAGCATGCATGACACTATTCTCCGTCTTGCGCATGACAAGGTTGTACCTCTTATTATCTTACCATTCCATGATCACCGGGGTACGGTTTACCACAATTTGATTGCTCCCATACGCCAATTCAACATCAATGTGCAAACAAATTCCCCATGTACAGTGGGAATACTTGTTGACCGAGGCTTGGCTTGTCAGCTGAGCTCGACATACTATTCCTTCAATGTAGTGGTGATTTTCATTGGTGGAGCAGATGACCGTGAGGCGTTGGCCTACGCAGGACGGATGTCTGGCAATCCTGACGTGGGAATGACAGTTCTGCGAATAATCTTGCGGAGTAAACTAGAAGGAGGTAGCCAAGAGCAGGAAATAGAGGCCAAGCTAGACCAGTCTTTGATCGACGAGTTTAAGCTGGCGAACACCGGGGATGAGTGCCTGAATTGGCATGATATCGAGGTGGATGACAGTGCACAAGCTATGACTGCCATTAAGAAGTTGCAAGGCAATTATGACCTTGTCATGGTAGGGCGGCGACACGTGGAGATGTCGCTGAGGGATGAAGAAATGGAGGAATTCGTGGAGCATCCAGAGCTGGGAGTGATTGGTGACATGCTTGCTTCTTCAGATTTCTGGGATGGAATGGTGAATGTGTTGGTCATGCAAGAAAGCAGGGGATTAGGCTATGGAGCTTTTCATAGTGACTCTGCAAGGTTTTCAGAGAATATATATGAATGACATGCTGAAGTTAAATCACCATTGATGCGTGGAAGGAAGAAGGTGATGTGAAAATTAGGTGTAGGGATTCCTAAAATCCTAAGAGGCTATGAGAGAATAAACCATCTACCATACACATGTCAAATATGAAATCAAATGAAGCGGACGCAAGGAAATAGCTAGAGGTTCATGCATGTCTCATCTTAGGTCCCAATCTTTATAGGTTTATGAAAGTATATGCACCTATGACACTCACTATCAAATATTTGAGAGAAGGTAGAGAGTGAGCTTACCCTTGGAGCGAATCTTGAATCCAAGAATGGAATTCAAGTAGAAGGAATAGTCCGTTTGTTGTTGATTCTCCACTTTGTTCTCCAAATAGCCACAATGGTGAGAGTAAGAGTGAGAGAAAAGAGAGCTAGGGTTCTTGTGAGAGCTAAGGAGGCTTTTGATTGTAACCAAAGTTGTTCTTATATACTAGTGAATTTCTCGGGTGGATCACCAAGAGGATGTAGGCATGAGGCCGAACCTCTATAAATCTTTGTGTTCTTATGTGTGTTTGCTTTCTCTCTTCAATGTGTGTGTTTTATTCTCAAGAGGTTTGTGTGTGTGCCGTCGCATAGTCCATCAACGACAAGGTCTTGAAGTGTTTGCACACAACATGACATTCTTAGTATAAAAGGTTAAACGGAGAGAAGGACTAACAAGGGAGGGAGTCAGTTTCGTATATTATATCAACTACTTTTCTTCCTTACTGCCTAGTGTGAAGCATATAAGTAGTTCTGGTTAGAAAGAAGTCAATTTTGTGATCAAAACCCAAATGCATTAACAGCCAACATACATTTGAATGAAATTAGGAACCCAACTTATTTCCTTAATTGAAGAACCTTAGTAGAAGGAAGCACATAAATTCTCTAATACATAATCCAATGTGTTTGATACACAAATCGAGCCGCACTTTTCGAATCAAAATTTTTTCTTGGACAACTAACTTGAGGACTTAACAGAATGAAGTTAATTCGAGTCGCTGTGCTGTACATAGGTCTCACTTCTGGTGTCCATTCCTTAGTATTGCAGCCGGGAAATGTTCATTGAACCCTATATATGTTCAAACCAGACAATGGAAGCTAGGACTAGACAATAGCTTAGGTAAATCACAAACATGGTATGTGTAATTGATTGTCATTGATGTCAATGAATGTCAACTCAAATTCTGATGAGCTTCACTATGAGCACCAATGAAATCTTTGTCAAATTGATTAACCAGTGTTGCTTGTTTCCTTTATATTGATTAATATAAGATCCTCATATCTGGTCACCCACTTTTAATGTTTCCTCATCTTTTGTGTTTGGGACACAAATTTCCTTTACCTTTGCTGCTGCCTTGTCATGAGGAGTAAATATTTAGTTTGGTTGGAATATTGATGCCAAGTATGGAAGTCAGAACTGATTGCCAAATCAAGGGTTTCAATTTTCTTGTAAAGAATGACTTGGGTTTTACTTGTAGTTTGTTTTTCTTCTTCCCTATTGTTTTTTTTTCTTTATTTGGTTGTAACCACATTTGCCTACCTATCTTCTGGAGTATAACTACATAATAAAAGATATATATATATATATATATATATATGTATATATTATAAAACAAGGCCTTTTTAATTATCTGTAGATTGCCCTTGCTTGCAATAATAGGTGTTGGGTACCAAATTGTTTAATAGTCTCATATCTTTTTCATGGATGAAACAGAAGAATACGAGAAACAGGGCAATCTAAGAAACAGAGGAGTATAAGAAACAGGGGATTCTAAGAAACAGAGGAGTAATAAGAAAAAACATTTCATTAACTTCAAAACATTTCTTTAACACTTGCTTACGAAATACAAAACATGTATGAATCAAGAAACATGTCTGTTTGCCTGTGACTAAATCAGATGGTACTTGGTTTTGCAACCGCAGCGCCACCCATCTCCTCTAAGCCCACTTTATGTATCAAAAAATAACAATGAAACAGAGCAAGAACTAGACCCCCAAATGCAGGGGAAATACAAACAACAATGGAATCATATAACTGAGAAGGGAAAAATGAAAACCCCATAGTTGGGTTTCTGAGTTGCTAGCATTGGTAGCATATATGGTGATATTTAGATTCTTAACACAGAGGCAGATCCGCCGGAGGAGCCTCGATCGACTGCAGTGTCCCAACTCCATTGTCAACCAAGAAGACCATGGCCAAACCCCAGTTGATATGAACATCCAAGTGACAATGCATTATCCAGGCCCCTACAAATGTAAAAAATATTAGTATCCTCTAATTAAATCCTTAAATTTGTAACCGTCAAACATAAAATATTATATTATTTAAGTAATTGTTACCTGGATTGTCAGCTACGAATCTGATGACTGCCCATCCATTCGCAGGCACTGCCACTGTGTTCCTCATAGGTGGATCAACAAGGTTGAATTTTTTGGTATCAGTCTGGGCATTGAAATTTCCAAAACCTTCTGCAAGGATGTAGAAATCGTATCCGTGGAGATGAATAGGGTGGTTCTCTGGTGTGACGATACTTGTGTCTTGTAGCACAACCTGCACCCTTGATCCATACTTCAACTTGTATCCCCTGGTTCCAGAAAGAGGCTGCCAGAGGGAGCGGCTCACGTTGCCCGTGTAATCGAATTTCAGGGGTGGGTTTGCTGGAAAATCAGCAGTGAAAACTCCAGGTATGTTTTGTTGATAGGCCTGCAAGATTGAGATGTTGTTTGGAAGCACAAAGGACACATTGTTCATGCTGGCTGTGAAGCGTGTTCCATTGGGGCCTTGGCACCTTCTGGTTTGGTTGAAATGCTTTGGGCAGTTGTTGAGTCCAAGGCCGATTGTGAAGAAAAGGTTTTCGTCGATTTCAGTTGGGACTTCAACTTTTCTAGGACTTCTGAAGCTTGTGGTGAAAGCAGAGGCAGTGGCTGTGTCATTGAAAGCAGGAAGTTGTGGCATAATTGGTTTAACTGCTGGACCGTTTGTGCAGTTGGGGCTGCAAGGGGCAGACTTGTATTCAAGAATGGCCGTGGTGGTGGTGTTGTCAAATGCTGCATTTTGTGCACTGAAATAGGCACGCGCTGCCAAGTAGTATCGGGCTGGTGGCTGGTCACCGGTGATCAAAACATCGGTTGTCTGGCCGGGTCCCAGCATGAGGACTCTGCTGGTGAAAGGTTTGGTGTAGGAGGCGTCAGCGCTAACAATAGTCAGTTTGTGGTTTGCCACAGTGAAGAAAAGAGGTTGGTTGAGGGCAGCGTTGATGATTCTAAGAAGGTTGGTCTCACCGGAGTCTATAGGAACTATGATTGTGTCTGCATAGCAATCAGAGACAAAGATAATTAGTTGATCGCGTCATGTGTCTACATCAATTATTATAGTCAGTTGTCGCCGACTCTGATTAGTATATAAATGTGAAATTTATAAATTATGGGTATTGATTGGGTTAGGGGTAGAAGCAAATTACCTTGGCTTGAGCAATTGTAAAGATCACCAGGTTGACCATTGATGGTGTATGCATCAGACACATTAGGAGCTCCTCCAGTCCGGGTTGACTGCCTCAAAACGTTGATGGGGTTCGCGTTCCACCATTCACCAAGAAGAAGGGTAGTTTCGCGTTTCGGCTTAGTGAATGGGTAGGAGTCTCCTTGTTTTGGATGAATGATAAGTGCTCCATAGACAGTGGCTCTTAGCCATGAGCTGTGAGCATGCCACCACAAAGTACCTTCTTGGCCTTGAATTGTAAATCTGTAGGTGTAGCTCCCTCCTGGCCTAATTGGGCACTGAGTCACAAATTCAGGTCCATCTGCCCATCCAGTTCTCATTTGCCTAATTCCATGCCTGCAATGTACATTAATGAATATAAGATCACGTTTAATTGAGGAAATGAAGAAGCAAGAAAGAAGAATGAATCATGCATGCATGCATGCAAACTAGTTACCAATGGATGGTGACGTTGTAACGAGCTTTGTTGGTGACTTTGACGACCAGAGTGTCACCATTGTTAACTTCCAAGGTTGGTCCAGGGAATTGCCCATTGACTGTGATGGAGTTTTGGGTTGTGCACAGCCTCTTCACTGGTGTTGCTTGAATCTGTTAATCCCAATTTTATCCAAATAGTCAGTATCTAATTAGAGAGAAAAAATGAAATTAAGGGGGCTAAAACAGAATATATAAACACTTAAGAGATACAAATTAAACTTACAACAAAGTCATGTTGGTGAGTTTTGGGCTCTGCCAAGGACATTGCTGATGAAGCAAACAGAAGGCAAACGCCTAAGAGTAACGAGCATCGAATTTTGTTGCCGAAAATGCTGTTGAGTGCGTCCATATCTGTGTTAGCTAAGCTAGCTATTAGCTGCCAATCAACCCCTTAACCTTTGTTTGAATGATATTAGTGCTCTAGAGGTGGTGAGTTGAATGACAAAGTAATAGAAACTGGGCTTCTTTTATAGGAAGATTTGAGGAGAGAGATTGTGGTTTGAGGTTGGCAGATTAGGTTTTGATTAGCAAAATGGTCAGATTCCTGAGCAAACTTAGTTCAACCCTATAGGAGTTGTTGCACCCACTGGGCTATTCAAAGTGAATTATTTTTCTTCAATGTGCTTGCTTCACAAGTCTTCCTTCCTGGATTGTACAATTTCAATAAAGCATTAATCTGCAAAGAATTAAAGCTCAATTCTTATATTTCTTCTACGACATCTGACCTTTCTGCATGCATCTTTTATGTCCAAATAAGGCCAAACACGTAATTATAATTGTCAAATCAAACCCATGAACTACAAAGATCAACCTTGAACGCCAAATTAACTCTTGATTTGCAAAATCATTAGCATCCCTTTCCTGAACTCGTAATTAAGATAATCACTAATCATTTCTAAACAATGGCTAACCTACCCCAAATATATAACAGATCGATATTATTAGTCAATTTCTCTGTTGACCTTTTCTGGAAGGATGCCAGAGGGAAATAGTATACAAATTATAATCTTTGCATGAATCTGGCAAACCATCTTTTTTTTTCTTTCCTAATGTTGGAAATCAAAAAGTGATTAATCAATTAATTAACATGCCTTGAGCAAAAGCCCATGCTTTTCGGAAAAGTGGAAGAGTTATCGATCATCTTTAGAATCATCGGAGGGATTGAGTGTTCTTTAGAGATTTTTTTCCCACAAAATTAAGTTACCCGTGCTTCATTTGGAGATGCCGTAATGTAATACTCAATCAAAATGAAGGGCCTTAATCTATCAATTAATTAGAATTCACTCTCTAGGATTAGACAAACAGAGCAGATATCTTCGGTTCAAACTCTTATGCTATTAGATTCCATATAGTTTAGACCATCGCTTGTAATTTTAAAAACACAAAACAAGATTTTTTTTATTTGGGGTTTCAAGAGAAGGAAGGAGAGGGGCCCACAATGATGTTGGACTAGGTCACGATCGATGATATTTAGTTGGTTAGAGACAAGTAGAGACGGTCGAGTGCGGGGGATTGAGGTTTCTAATTTTATCTTATGTTAAATGTGGGGCAACGTTGATGATCAAATCAAGCTGCCGTTTGGAGGGAAAAAAAACGACTAGATAAAGTCATCTCTATAATTAGGTGGCATGTGTAGACTGCCTTAATTACAAAGAAGATTTGATTGTGTCCAACCACAATTCAGTTGACATACAATTTAATATGTACGAATTAGGTAGCCTGTCACAAAGCAGAATACATGGATCATCTATATGATCTTCTTTCTCGTGTTTTAGTTTGTGGTGACGTAGATAACAACATAAATGGCTACCACATTTTGGTTGGTTTTGTCAACTCTACTTCTTTTGTAGGCAAATGGATATGTAAATTGACCAACTATATGTACTACCAATACTATTAAAATCGCATTTTTTTTATTATTAAAGTGAAATAAATCTACTTACGTACGTAACTGCGTCTCGTCTTTGTAAAATATGTAGTACATGTTGTATTACTCATAAATAAATAAATAAATAAACTAATTTAATTAAGAACCCTTCATTTTTCTTAATTTTGATTTGCTTTAAGGCTATATGGAGGCTAATTACGTATGTTATTAGTAATAAGAGTTGATAATGCTAAGCAGGGGGTTTGGTAAGTAGAAAATTACAGGGGGACAAGGTGACAAAACCGTTAATCACTTTGAATGTAAGCATGTCAAAACACAACAGAATTCGATCCAACTGAGAGTGAAAGGGAGGAAGAAGGGGAGGAGGAGGAATTGGATTGGATAGGCGAACCAGATTCAATGATAGCAATTGACACCAAGTTGGTGGAGTTTGTTATTGACCTTTTTAACACATAAATATTCTAATTAAGAAGAATAAGTACAAGAGAAGTCGTTATTAAAAAAATTGATTGAAGACCAGACATACACAACAAGTACTTCCTTGTCAAACTTGTGCATCTGGTGTTCTTTTTGTGTCTCAAGCCAAGCCTTACCAGCTATGGCTTCCTTTAAAAAAAATAAAAAATAAAAAAAAATCCTTTTGCTTTGTTTATTATAATTTTCCATCTGCTTTTTTTTTCTTGGGTTTTCGATCGTTTTCATTGGTAGTTGTAGGTGGGTGTGAAGTTAATTGCAATTCTATATTTCCATCATTGGTGCTTGGCTTTATCCAAAATCGGGGCTTAATAACATTTTCACGCTAAATGGGGCTTAATAACTTTTTCTTTTTAGGATTTGCAAAATGTAAATGTCAAAGTTCAAAGTTTTCATTACTAAGCAATTAATCCATCAAGAATATCTGCTAAACTTCGTTACGTGCTTCCTTACAAGTTCCAAGTTTCAAAGTTTCATTACTAAGCAATTATTCAATGGACTACTAACCCAGAGAGCATTCACCTCACAATAAGTTTGGGACCTTGTTAGGTCCAATTATTCTTCTAGCCACGAATTTTAAATCGTGCACATTATTATTATTTTTTTATTTTTTTTTATGAAATGGGGGGATAAACCCCAACAAACAACTACAAATTAGCAAGAGAAATTTGACGAGAACGAGAGACCCCTAAGAGGTCATCATTAGCCCATACAACCACGCAGAATGCCACCAACACCAATATTCCCAGAGGCAAGTTTGTGAGAACCATCCACATTCAGTTTAACCACTCCAGTACCAGGAAACTCCCAAGCCAAGAAAATTTGTATTTTCTCCCCAGCTACTGATAAGTCATTTATATATCACATAAATTTACTCTTTTCATTTAGATGTTGTATGGCTTTTGTGTTTTCAGGAACTCTAAAATGCCAAAAATGGAGAAATTACTTATTACTTGGAGATGAAAGCTAAGAGGTCAAGAGAATTATTACTTGGGGCAGCCAACTGTTCAAAATGAATTATTAAATTCAGGGCATGTGCCATACTGGCAGATTGGAGCTGTTGGGCTTGAGGACAATTTTAGTCAAGTTTATGTCATTTTTCTTGGAAAATATTTGTCATAAAAATTGTAGCTGACGTCAATACCTTTTTAATGACATCTTACACGTTCAATTTGGTGAAGATTAAGCCCACCAAAAGCCCAGAATCGAAATAGCTACGGTAAGTTGCAAAGAATTAGGAAAGCTGACTTGTACTTTATACAAATATATTTCCTATCGGTTACAATTTGTTGGGCGGTTCATGCCTTGCAAGTTATTTATGATATTATTTTCTGTATTTTTAATTATATTCATGTGTAACTAAACTTTAATCTATGGCGGGGTTAAGCCCTAGCATGATGATATAGTACTGTATGTTTATTTATCCATTAATGTGATTTTGTGTTTGAATTTTTAATTACTGAGTGTTATACTGGTTATGTGCTTTGATGCTTGTTCACCATTATGGTATATGATTAAGTTATATTATGCAAAATTGAGTGAATGCCACACTGATTTTGAGTATGCTTATTGCAATTAAAAGGTGTGATTATTTAGGGTAAATGCCATGTTATAAGAATTACATGATTGATTTGGTTACTCGTGCTCATTGTACTCTTCATGTTTATATCTAGCCTAAATGCCATAGGGAGATTATATGCTGTAGGAGTTGTTCTAGCCTAAAATATGCCATAGGGAGAATAAACGTAAGGTAACCAATCTTCAATATGAAATTACCTCTTAACGGATGAATGAACATAAGTGCTATATTGGATTGCTTGTGGTGGATGCCTCAACCAATTAATAATCCTTCAAAACCGTCTTTTCAATTTGTGTTTTATTTTATTCGCATTAAATCCAAAAATAATAATTCATTGATTTACAAGTCAAGTATTTAGTCCATCTTTTCAATTGACTTCAGTCTTCGTGGGAATGACCTCGTATTTACCTTTGCTATACTAATAATAGCCTTGTTCTATTGCGAGTATATATAGCATTTTAACCTCTGTTTTGCAGGTGGCTAAAATCCTATCAGCTATATTACCACCACACGGAACCTTACTTCATTCAGAGATAGCATATAGGATGATTTGCCTGGTGTTAGAAGGAGCAGCCTCATCAACATTAAAGATAGATTGGTTTCTCCATTTCCACAAATACCAACAAATAAACACAAAAACAGAGCACCAAAAAATACTCCTAGACCATCTAAACTTGGAAAGGATATTAGTCTTTAACCAAGGCTAGAAGTCAGTATAAAATAAATTATTTTGTTGGTGGGGAAGCAAGAAATATCGCCAAATCTCTTTGGCTTTAGTACAATCTCTTAAGAATGTGGAGATCAGTTTCATAGGGCCAATCACATATAGAGCAAGAAGGGTCAGTAGCTAAATTCCTTCTTACTCTCTGATCATTTGACAGGATTTTATCTTGGTAGACAAGCCAGAGGAAGACTTTTAACTTGGGGGGAAGGTTCAACTGCCATAAAACCTTCCAAAATGAGTCATTCCAAGAAGAGTCTCCAAAAGCAGTTGATAGGCAGATTTTACCATGAAAACCCCATTGGTTGTGTGTTTCCAAATCAGCGAATCCTGTGAAGTCCCAATAAAACTAACAGGAAAATTAAGTATTCTTTCTATTACCTTAACAGGAGCAGCAACTTTCAACCTCTCAATATCCCACCATCCATGCTTAAAGAAGCTTGAAACAGGGAAGTCCAAATCCAACACATCACCAATTCCCTCATACTCCATCAATTGTATGTCAGACAACCACTTGTCTCTCCAAAATTTCACTTTATCCCCCATCCCAATTCTCTAAGTCATCCCCTGCATAAGCAATTTGGAGCCATGCAGAATTCCCTTCCAAGTGGGAGAACAACCATGTCTACTAATCAGAGAATTGTCTAAGATAGAGCAGCCTTGCAGGTACCTATCCTCATAAATTTTGGCCCACAAACCCTTATATTTAGCATGTAGTCTCCAACCAATTTTACCCAGCACAGCTTGGTTCATTAACGAGGTTTTCTTCAGACCCAGACCACCATTGTGCTTGGGTCTACATACCAAATCCCATTGGCATAAGTGAACCTTGCTTTGCCTGGCACTACCTCCCCATAAAAA
Source organism: Prunus mume (assembly GCF_000346735.1). The sequence goes on from NC_024130.1 coordinate 21,614,812, forward strand.
GTTGCGATTAATGCGATCAAGATCATCACAGATACTCATAAGTAATTTAGTTGTTTGCATTGCATAGATAGGTATTGAAGATGTAACTGCTTGAATAAGAGTAATTCCGACCAGCCATAGACAAGCACTTACTTTTCCAACTGGCCTATCTATTATGAACCTTTTCCACAATGCTATAATAAGTAGACTTGTTCACAGGGTGATGCAAGATAGGCATACCTAGGTATTTTCCCAGATTGTCAGTCAATAGCAAACCACATATGGTACTTATTTCCTTGGCAAGCTCCTTGCAGGTGTTGGGAAAACAAAAGACAACAGACTTAGAAAAATTGACAGTCTGACCCGAAGCCTTGCAAAACAAATCCAAACAACTTTTCATGATCCGTGCATGCTTCAGGCTAGCCTCCGAAAAAAGGATTAGGTCGTCCGCGAAGAAAAGGTGAGAGACACAAGGCCCAGATTGGGAAGATCGGACAGGCATCCAATTCTTTTTGCAAACAGAATCCGCGATCATGTGGGACAGTTTCTCAATGCATAAAACAAAGAGATAGGGAGATAGAGGGTCTCCCTGTCTAATACCACTTTTAGGGATGAAAGGGTCAGTTAATTCACCATTAACACATACTTGATGTTCTAATGTAGAAATACAACTCATGACTAATTGAATAAAGGTCGTAGGAAGTTTCAACTCCATAAGCACCTGTTCAATAAGATCCCAACTCAGTCTGTCACAGGCCTTAGATAAATCAATCTTCCATGCAACAAAACCTTTCCTGCCTTTAGACATCCTGAATTTATGCATAAGTTCTTGAGCAATGAGGATGTTGTCAGTAATATGTCTACTTTATTGAAGAGTTTAATGATATCCTGGTAAATTTGAAATGTGTATTACCGTCATAGGAGATATATAAATTGAGAAGATAGGTCGTCGACCTGTGTAAAGTAAAGTCTATTTTATTTGACTTATCTAAGGTCAGATCCTATCTATTAATAGTTGAATCAAATTGGTTAGTTTGATCTAACGGTTAAGAGACATGATCTCATCTAAGGGCCTTAAATAAGGCACTCACAATTGAATGACCACTATTGAAATAGTAACGACCATTTCATTTGACATGCCTATTTTTCATCCAATACGATGAAGTGCAGCCCTTTTTTTTTTTTTTTTGTTCCGGGTTTCTTACATGTCAGCCCAACCACCTTATCGTGATCCAGTCGATCTAAAAAGAACGGACCGATCTTGGATTGTAGTTTGGCCCGAGTCCTTAAACAAAGGCCTAACTCTGAGAGCACAAAATAAGCCCAACTTTAGCAAGCAATTTTATAAACACGTGGCAGCTGACGTGGCGGCAGCAGCGTCATCGCATCGCACGGCAAGAAATAGTTAGTCCAACAGCACCACACCAGGTATGCAAAGAGGGTTCCCACTTGGCGCGCCCCGAGTCACTTGACTCAGTGACTTACTACCTCACTGCCTTGACGTCTAATGCCCGATTTCACATGCAGCTCCACCACCACCACCACCTTCCTCTTCTTCTCCTTCCCCTCATCAACCTTGCTTTTTTACTTATTTAAATTTATTTAATTATTAATTTCCCCAAAATTCAGAAAATGATGAAGCAAGAAAACCATGGCGATGAAGGGGCGAACTTGCACGCATCCCAAGATGACATGGAATCTCTGGTCCTCGACGAGCCGCCGCCGTCATCCAACGGCCAATCTTCGCCCTCCGCATCGTCCTCCGTCGAACGCCACAGCACCACCGCCAACACCTCCTCCACCTCCCAGAACTTCAATTCCATCCTCGAGCCCCCATCCTACGCGGACGCCATCTTCACCTCATTCGATTCCTCCTCATCCAACGGCCATGAAAACCCCAAGCAGCCCTCTTATCAATCGGACCCTCCGACGCGCTCCGAATTCCTCAAGATATGGGTCTCGGACCCTGAGAAGGAGCTTGAGCTCACCAATTCGCTCGTCCCCGGCGGGACCTCGTACTATACCTACTTGATCACCACCCGTACCAATATGCCCGAGTACGGCGGTCCCGGATCCGAATTCACCGTCCGGAGGCGGTTCAAGGACGTGGTGACTCTATCGGACCGGCTGGCCGCGGCGGATCGCGGGGTTGTGATCCCCCCCCGCCCCCCTCAGA
>NC_024130.1:21627533-21653020 GCF_000346735.1 Prunus mume
TAACCAAGAAAGCCCACACGCCCGAAACACGGCACGTGTGTGAATAGTAACCAGGGAAGGTACGTATGATGGTGGAGTTCGTAACCCTTATCACAACATTATAAAATGATATTTTCTTCCTTAATTCAATTGTGCCAAACCTCTATATCTTTCGGATATATCATAATTCTAAATCAGATAAAAACACATTGAAATATTAACACTTCCTTTCCAAGGCATCGTATTAAGAAGACATCCGAAGGGCCTGGGCAAACTCCGACGGGCCTGGGCAAAATAAATCAATCTCCGACGGGCCTGGGCAAAATAAATCTCAAACATAAAACCCATAACCGAAGAGGTATTTAAGATAGTGCGTATAGCACTTCAAACTGACAATCTATACTCTTTTCATACCTTTATAAATACATACAAAAATATATATATTAATTTCTAATATTGTAAGCACCTCAACGACAATTCACAGGGTGGCACTTATAGTGCCCTCAAGCATCTTTATAACATACTAATATATATTTAAATATAATCCACTATTGCATCAACCTCAACCCCAAAATATAACATCCAATAAACCCCCAATTTATCACCATAAATTGATATCCTAATCCCACATAATCAATATCACTCAACAACTCTCAAGACCTGTCACTAGGGTCATTATAATCTTCCTAGGAAGGTAACACTACCTAGGAAGTCTCACGGTCAACCCAGGGTCAAACTACCTAGTCTCGGGTAAACGGGCCCCCGGGTCCACGACCTTCAATTTCCGATCCAACAGTTCCTATAGGTCCTACAAGGTCTAGGACACACGTGCTCCAAGTTTAATCCGGATCGGACGGTCAGATCGCTCACGATCGGACGATCGAACGGTTATTACTAAAACCCTAACCCTAGGGTTGGCTTATCCGGAGTATCCGGGACTCTGTTTTACGATCCGTCGAATCCTATACGATCCTAGTAATGCCTAGATCAACATATTATAACCTCAGGACCATCCAACGGTCCAAACCTAGCGAACCCGGAAAATACACAATATGCAATATCCGTTCGGAACCCTAACGGTATCCAAATTGAAATCCGAGCACACCTACGCGCTCGTGACATCGAGAGGATCGCATTGGGGCAAAAATGCCCCTCAGCTACAGTGCCCATGCGCCGCCACACGCGCCGGCAGCGCGTGGGTGTCCAAAGCGATATCGCATCACCGAAAAATCTTAGAATCTCGTGCCAAGACTCCTACCCTAGGTAATACACCTAATTTGGAGTCACTTTTGTTCTTGGACATACCCCAAAAACTGACCGGAAGTGGCCGGAATCTCATCCCGAAATCCGGCCGAAATCCAATTCGAAGATCAGACATCCTACGACGCTCAAAATCGATGCAATCCTACCCAACCATCAGCTAGATCATGAAAAATAGGTAGAAATCCATACCTTATATGTCCAATTTGGTGGAGAAATGAGAGAGAACGAGTGATTTGAAAATTCGAGAAAAATCGCCGGATTTTCTGCAGTTTCCGGCGAAACTCGCAGCTACTGGCGACGGAGCTTGGCTGGGGTTGGAAGTGGAAGACCAGCCGGTCATTTTGGGACCAACACCACCTCGAATGGTGGGCGGGGGAGTGGCGGCGGAAAAACCGCCGCTGCTGTTTTGACAGGGAAGAAAGAGAAGCTGCGCGGGGAGAGAGAGAGAGAGAGAGGGTTTTCAGGTTTTATTAAAAACCCATTTCGAAATATTTATGATTATGCCACTGAGGGTATTTTGATCGTATCTCTCTCATCACAACTCCAATTCGAGTCCACTACGTGTCTACGTACTCATCTCGCCGTGCTCTACGCAACGGTACTGTTGAAATTTCCAAATTCCATCCCGATCAAAAAGTCAACTCTAAACCTCACAAAATAATCTAAGGGCAAAATGGTCCTTTTATCTGAATAAATTAATATGCACCAATTTATTTAGGACCGAGTCCTTACAATTACACACACTCAAAACTCAGTTCTTCATGGCAATGGCAGCTCGTTCTCCAGCTCGTTCATCCTATGGCCCTAGCTTGCAAGCTTCAACTCAAACATAAACCAAAATTTGGATTCAAATGAGAAAGACCAATTTCCTCAAGAAACCATACTCTTGAAGAAATCAGTCTTGAATCCGACCTATATATAAATGAGAGAGTGTTTCAAGTAGCTAGATGTAGATTCGTATTTTCAAATTTAGTTTTTCAAAAAGAAATCACTTGGGAAAAACTCATAGATGAAATATATTGTTCTCTCTTGAGGAAGAAGAAGAGAAAGATATCAAGCCAATCTTTCCAAAACTTCCATACAAAAGAGACGGCCACTAAAAGCGGAATTTCTTAGCCTTTACAGACAAAAATTCCCCTAGGTCAGAATCACACATGGCAACAGAGAGAGAAAGGAGAATAGGACAAAAAAGTTGGTTATCTAGCTGAAAATCCTACAGAGTAAGGATGACTAGTCATACAAGAAACATATGATTAGTCATCATTTTATAAAAACAGTTTAATGCAATGATATGCAATGCACACTTTACCTTTGTCAAATTACTTGAACCTCCATTAGGATAGTTGATAGTTAAGAACACTTAGAGAAGTTATTCTTAATCTAAGCTTGAGCTTGATAAACACAATAAAAATCCTATTACAAAATTGTCAAGGGAAGCCAAAAGAAAAAACTCAAAATGCATACATTAACTAATAACGGATCACCTACTTTTAAGATGTAGATTAATTTGGTACTTATTTGATGTGAGTCCATAGTCACTTTCACATTCATACTTGTATCGAACCACGTACATTATCTATGGTGAGGGCCTTGTGTATGGCAGCGAGGTCTCGTCTCTTAATAGTTGGATTATACTAACTAATTTGATATTCTTGCTATCGCAGTCATATCACACACACGCTAGTTACGAAATATGATTAACTTTTTACTTTTGAAAGAAACACAATTACACAAGTTAGTTAACCTAAACCATGGCTAAGAATGATTAAGAGCAAAATTACTTGATAATTGGGGGGCGGGGACAAATCACCTTGTTCGTCAATCGATAATAAAACCTAAGGACCAGAGCTACTACGCCATTCATTGGATTCATCTTTGATTGACAATCACCCACCCAAACCAAACCAATTCGCAAAATCACAAAATCACAAAATCAATCTCCTCCCCAAACTGTCCTCATCACAAGAAAAATGCGTAAAAAAAAGAACATGGTTTCCACAAGCTGTCAGCCAAAATCAGACACAAGATATTCATCAGCAACAGCAATCACCATTTTCACACGAAATTAAAAGGGTGCAAGGAAGTTAAACTCGAAATCATAATCACTTTGGTCTCATTTGCTCCATTTGAACCAGGTAATATCATCTCTGGTTTTTTCTGCAACTGAGACAGAAATATATCATATTTTTCAAAGCACAAGTGTTTTGTTGTATCATATTACCCGCCTCATAAGAACTTGCAATCCAAAATTGAAATACGCCCGTCTAAAAGTTTGACAATCTTTTAAAAGTTGCACCATACAATTTCTGCAAGGTTCTAACTAAAACCAAGTCTACCTGACAATGGCGGTTCTCTACAGAATAACAGACACCAGTGTCCCTAACCCTTATGACTACCTCCAATCAAATCACACAAAAAAACAAGGAAAGCCAAGTGCACCTAAGAATATTTTTAAGCCCCAACAAACAAAGAATGATGCAATGCAAACCAACTGCACTAACCGATAATAATCCTGCATGATTCATCGTCCATGTACTTTGAGAACACTAACAGCCTCATAAAAATTGCCTAACCTATCTACCAAGAACAAGAAATGGACAGAGAAAACCTTCAGATATAATAGTCTGCATGCCATTTTATTCTCATCCATTTTAACCTAAACAGAGTTTCCTTTTAGAGAATCCTTAGGAAATAGCATGAGCATGGATGTTAGGAAACCACCATTCCCATAAAAACAATCTCACCCTCCTTTCATGACATGAATGGAGAGGAGATCCAAATGCAATAAACTACTGTTTTCATCCCAAACTTCAATACCTATTTCATACAATGAACACTTCAACAACTGCTTGAGCAAATACATTACCACTTTAAACCAGGATCTCCAACAAAGAAACCTTGATTCAAGTTCTATACGTTTTGATCATCAATCAACAATCACTATAAAATAATGCCAAAATCTAAAACTTTGTCCCGTGAGCACGCTAACTTCCTTTGGTAAGCCACTAAACTAGAGTACATCAGCAGTCAAATCTATTTACTAAAATTCAACCAAAAGAATGTATATAACCAACAGAAAGTAACAGGAACATAAAGACTAATCTAACTTAGTTTTGGTCCTATCCTATCCCATTCTCTATCGTACCAATCAAACATACTATGAATTCTTGCAACTAAGAAGCTCATACCTACATTCAATTCATGCTTCCACTTATAATTATTAACAAGCACCAGATAATATAAATGAATATATTAAAAAGGAACTAAATTCATCAGAATCAGAATTGTACTAAAGCAAAATGTAACATTACATCTTGGAAGTTTCAGAAAAAGTAAACGAAGAGCAATTTCAGATTCAATCTACATGAAACCCTATCATTTCATTTCCGCTCCAAAATTTCGCAAACTAAGTGAATTTTTGTTCCTACCAAGAATATCAGTTGAACAGATCAGTACAAAATGGATTTGGCCTCACCAACCTTATAGCCATCAACTCCGAAATCCAACTACACACGTGCTGCGACGGAGGCAGCGGCGGTTGAGGTGGCGCCGCCGAGGAAAGAGAGGAAGCCAGCGTTGGCCGGCTCCTGGTCGTCAAGGAATAGGTCCTCTGGAACCCTAAAAGCACCGTGCGCACAAACAATGGCGAAGCCGATCAACAAAGCCGAGATGAGGAGCGAGCCGACGCTGGAGACGAAGACCACGACCACAGTCAACACGACGAGGCCGACAAGTGTTTCTGCGTCAGAGAAAGTGCGGCCGAGGATCACCAGGGGCTGATCGGAGGGTCTAAATAGGTAGAGGAAGGCCCACGCGCCGAGGAGGGAGAGTAGGACGAGGAGAGAGAAGGGGTGGGTGAGGAGAGAGAGGGCGAGTACGAGGGCGAGCAGGGATACGTAGTTGACGCGGAAGTAGGTGAAATTCTTGCGGATCCGAGAGTAGGCGTCGGAGAGGGAGTCGGGTCGGGCCAAGGAGCTCCGGTCTAGGAGCTCGTACCAGGGCCGGCGCTGCGAGAAGCCGTAGCGGATCGAGGAGGAGAAGCGTGAGATGAACGCGCGGAAGGCGGGCGTGGCGATCGGAGGCTGTGACTGGGCGCCGACGGTCGATTGGTTGTTGGAGATCGGGAGTGTCGGTGGGCTGGCCATTGTCGGCGCGTGAGATGGCGGGCGTCTTGGAGGGATGTTCTTCGGTTAAACACGAGAAACAAGAGGCAATGAGAAGCTGTTTTATTGGAGCGAATTTAGTTATGGCGACGGTGATTTGGAAGGGGGCTGATCGTGTGTGTGGGAAGGTGTATGGTATTTAGATTGTGTATGCTTAAGAAGCCCAAATGTAAATCTGGGCCGAAATCTTAACAGCCCAATATAATTCCTGTGGGTTTAGTCCACTTCAGCATTTAGTGACATTTTTGTTTGTGACCAAAACACAGGTCATTTATACGTTAAGATATGGCATTTGTAAATTATCCACGTGTTATAAGATGCGTAGATTGAGTAAATTCTTAATATTGAAAATCCCAAGCAGCATAGCCTAATTCTACGATTAATAAATTAATAATATCACGTAACAAAGTAATTGTCTCACCATATCACGTAACAAAGTTATTGCCTCATCACGTGACCCATGTAGCAAGAGTAGTCTTTAAGAAGCCAGTTAGGCATGACTTGACAGTTTTAGACTAGAGCCTAATATATCTGTATTATTAATAATTGGATTAAGTGGATTAATGGATGCGATAAGTTAGGCCTAAAAAAGGTTTGAGGCATTTTCTTTGATTAGCGACTACATTAAGCTATTGGTTATGTTTGGCCTGAAAACATCAAATCAGGTCAAAAATAAAAGCATTTTGATTCTGCATCCTTGGAAGGCCACACGTAAATTGGCATACTCCAGCACGCTATCCTTTTATCAATGGATACAAAGTTTATTGCCCAAATTAAGGTGCAGATAATCTTATCCATTGCTTTCATGATAAAAATTTGTAAATAAAAATCTGTAAATTAGTTCAAATAGTATGTAACCTACACTACGGAAAAAAAAAATGACAATAGTCATCATTATTTGGTGAGATTTGTTGGAGTGACTAAAGTTTTAATAGGTCCACCACTGATTATACTAACGTGATATAATAAATAATTATACTAAGAGCATCCACAGTGGAGGAATGTAAATTCGGGGGTATAAAGCCACTTTTACATCCTCTTTACACTTCCGGGGGGTGTAAATATGTTTTTTGCTTCAGTAGGGACTGTAAATTCAGGGGTGTAGCCGTGAGTCCTAGCCTTTTATGTTGACTTTTCTTTATTTTTCTTCTCTTTTCTCTGATAGGTCCCACCTACAAGGGATGTAAAAATATATGTAAATATACATTTTATTTTACATCTCTTTGGTGGTGATGTATATTTACATTCATTTACATCTCTCTATTGGAGACGATTCCAGTGACTTTGGGTGTATATTTAACATACACACCCCCATTATGGATATTCTAACTACGTGATACAACAAACCAATGTTAAAGTTATGTATAGCCTAGCAAGCAAGGAAAGAAAGAGCCAAACCCATTTATTGCTATGTGCAAACTTGCATATGCTAAATGTGCTCATAAATTTTTGGTCATACTCACATGTAAAACAATTAGCTCCTTTTCTTAGCAGGTTGACTGATTCATCTTTGCCTTTTTTCTCTGATTTCCATCCACACCAATAACTCGTTTTCTTCTTCTAAGTTATCATGCACCGATTAAAGGATACATTATGTTATGCTGTATATATCCATGGTGTGTGACACGTGTCAACTGCATTTCTTGCACAACTTTCCATCTAAAAGTTTCTTCCAGTCTATCATCCAGCCAATTATATTCTTCTACTCTTGACTTTTCCTCCCTCCAGAATCTTTTCTTTTTCAATTATGCTTCTGGACATCACAAAGTACCCGCATGGAGTAATTGCTATCTCAAATGAGATTATGAGTTCGAGTCTTAACATTCGTGTTGCGTATGTGAATTTAGTGTGTTATCGCTCATTTCAATAGAAAAAGTCTTTTAAAAAATAAATAAAAAAGTTGGACATGCCTATAAAAATGGACATGATGCTTGAAGTGCTTATAATTTAAGCAGCTGGGCTAAAGGAGAGTTAAACTTTGATTAGTAAGTCTGCTTAATTCAATGGCTTCTTGTGGTTTTCCTGACATATTTTCCTGGATTCAGAGCCTTCCACCAGTCACTCAATGGCCAACAACTTCCATATCCATATCCATATGTTCCTCAAGTTCATCCCAACCATCTCTCAAACTCACGATTTCTCAAAACCATCAAACCCAAAAACTCTCTTTTGCAATTGCTGCAGATTTCAACCTCCCCATATTTCTTTGGACCTCAAAACAATTCAAGTTCAGCCCCAAATCCATCAAGCTAATATCTCAAGAAACTTTCTCCAGCCTCTTAATCAATTTCATTGAAGATGTGCTTCGTTATGGCTCAAACAATAACAATTTCTTGATCAAATTTCTCAAACTAGATTCCATTGCCAACTTTGGAGATGTTTTTAACCTCTCATTTGTCAGTCTCCTCTTCCTTGTTTGCATCTATGAAGCACCTGCTGATCTCCGATCGGGATGTCTTGACAGTCTCAAGAATTACTTGGCAAATTGTTGGTCAAGACAAGCATCAAAGTCTCTCATGAAAGTGTTAGGATCCAATTTAGAAGAGGAATGGATGAGGTCCATAAATCTTGCAATTACCAATTGGATTGCAGAGCTCCAAGCCACCCAGCGCACCCTCGTGAAAACACCATCTCCACTTTTCTCTTATGCATTTTCAACATTTGGGTTATGGAAAGTCCAATTGTATTGTCCTCTCATAGCCATGGACATTGCAAATTCCAGCAGCCCTTCTGTCGATGAGAGACTGCAATTCTCTCTAAATTACCACCAGCTTGAGGGCGTGCTTCAATTCAATTCCAAGGTCATAGTTCAAGAGAGGTGGATTGATGTGATGCTAAACATTGATAACATAAGGTACTTTTTAATGTTTGATAGCCAAATTTCTTGTAACACAAATTTTGATCACTAACTCTATGTATACTTGCCTTCTCTGTATTTTATTATTTATTTTTTTTGTCCTGAAGGTGTGATGTGATCAGTCTTGTGAATGAGAGACTGATGAACGAACGAGGAGCCGGTGTAGCTGAAAAGCACTTCCCTTCAAGAATTTCATTACAAATTACTCCAACCGTTCAAACCAATGTGGTAAGTGTTTCAGTGGGCAGGTCTTCTGAGAACCCTGCAAGAGAGATTGGCCACGAGAAAGGCATAGAAGGCTCATTTGAGCCCCCTAACCCTTACTTGGCACTCAAGGTATCAGCAGGAGAGACCATAACAATGAGCTTGAAGCCATGGAAATTCGAGGAATCGGTGTACGGCTATAGCGCTAAATTGAACTGGTTTCTTCATGATAGTGTGGATGGAAGAGAGGTCTTCTCTTCTAAGCCATCAAAATTTGCATTGATCAACCCCAAGGCATGGTTCAAAGATAGATACTCCAGCGCTTATAGGCCCTTCACAAGGCAAGGAGGGGTCATTTTTGCTGGTGATGAATATGGAGAGGGTGTGTGGTGGAAGGTGGACAAAGCTGCCATGGGAAGAACAATGGATTGGGAAATTAGAGGGTGGGTTTGGTTAACTTATTGGCCTAACAAACATAAAACATTTTATACTGAGACTAGGAAGCTGGAATTTAGAGAAATCCTCAGCCTCACAATTGCTTAATTTCTTTAGGGCCACAGTTACAATTGTTTAATCTAGGAAACCCAAGTGGAATTTGTCTCCAAGAGTAACCATTTGGAATATAAGATTCCAAATTAATGGTTTGAACTTTCAATGGAATGTAAAGTTGTAAACAATACATGTGCATTTGTATTTGCATGCAAATAAGTACTTTGAGTGAATTTAACTTATTGTCTCTTCTTCGAAGCACTCACCTGTATGTATGCGCGAAGTCTTGTGTTCGTTTTTCCTCTCGAAATTTTGATTTGTATTAAAAGAAGAGAAAAAATTCATGTAAATGGACCAAAGATATTTTGGGATTAAATTGCACCCAAAAGAAAGTATTGGGCTTGAGGTAGCCGAAAGCCCTATGTCGTGTCAAAAGCCCATTGCATGTGAATTTGATATCAACGACAGTATTGCAAATCATAGATCACGTGACGTGCACGTGGCATGCGGGCCTGTGTGACTCTACGACATGCCGTGCGCAGTAATAAGTTAGCGACAAATGCTGGAAACTAAACGTAGAAACTGATGAGAGGGGCGGACATTTCGAAGATCAACCTCCCCAACTGTGCTTAACCAAACACACACGTAGTGACTACTCTTCTTCTTCAAGCTCTCGATCTAACCCACAAAATTCCTCTATAAATCGCCATCTCAGACCATTTTCACCATTTCTGGTTCGTCAAAATCCCCAGAAATCTCTCGTCTGCATTTTGCTCTACTCGATTAGCTCCCTCCAACAATGGAGTCCTCTGCTGTTTTCCGATCCTTTAACTGTAACTCTTTCGCTCTCTCTGTTTTCATGCTTTCATATTTACATACATCCATGCATAGATAATATATTTTGGTATTTTGAAGCTTAAGCAGTGAGTGTGCTTGCATTAGTTGTTAAACAATTTGAGCTATGAATTTATTTTGTTGTTTGATTTCGTGGACGAACTGATAGAAGAAAAATCAATCAAAATGCTGTAGATTTTTCAAAAAGGAAATAGAAGATTTTGATTATTTCTGGATAACTAACTAAACTAAGCTGGTTCTTGCACACGCTGTTTGTGAAGGGATTAATGTATTGAAAGATATATGGATATGGAGGTAACAAATTAGGCTCCAACGGTTTGAGATCTGACGTGATATTCATTTTCTTGTTATCTTCAACCGTCACGGATTTCTATGATAAGCTTACCTAAGTGGATCTAATTTAAGAGGACAAATTGCATAATCTTTTTACTTTACTCTGCGAAGTGCAGACTATTCAACTATTGTTGAAGCTTGATCCAAATTTGGATTCTTATAAGACAGTGTCAAATTTTAGGTTCTGTAGGCACAGTTTCTCATGTTCGGTCCTCGCTTGACAAGCCTGGTATGCTTGCTGCGTATAATACCGCAAGGCCTACCGTGAGTAGATCATACTTCCAAGGCTTGATGGTTAGTGAGAAGTTCATTTATTCTCCACAAAAGCGGAGGGGAGTGCCAGTATCATGTGTGAAGACATCTGAAGCTGCCAAGAGTGAAAAATCCAGCGGTATGCTTTAGATTTGTATGTCATTTTTGTTTGGAGGTGGGGCAGGATGCAATTTTAGATGTATGAGTTTTTTGAACCACATTTAGTGTTTTAGATTTGTATGTCATTCAGAACTCGAAACAGTGTATATTTCCATGTCCATAATTGAATATTACTTAAGTACCCACAACGTGATTTCTCAGCTGAAGTCACTTTCTACTGCATTCATTCTACATTCTACTCTTGCCTGGATATTTCGTAAAGCCTGATTTCCATGACACTGGTGCATCTGAAGATTATTTTTGTCAATGAGAGAATATAGTTTACATCTGGGTTTGCTTTCTTTCTTTTTTGTTTTAGTTTTTATAAACTTCTGGGATTTCATTTGTGTTCTGGTATGACACTGCCTCTCTCTGTGTTGGCCCATGATAGAAATGTGCTTACACATGCTAATATGTCACTGTATCATAGTCTGAGTAAAATTATTAGAATTCCATCTTAGAGATGTTTTGATATTGGGCACTTTCAACAGATAGTAAGCCACAAGTCTCATCTGAGAGAACTACTCAACCCGCAACTTTTCCTAGTGGATTTGAGGTGAGAATATCTGTGTAAGGAAAAAAGTCTGTGATAAGACACATAGTTGTCTTTGAACTGTACCTTCTGGTTTGACACATAGTTGTCTTTATCATCAGGCACTAATGCTAGAAGTCTGTGATGAGACAGAAGTTGCTGAACTGAAACTTAAGGTAAATATCAACATCCATCAAGCAACCTGGTACTCTTGCAAATCTTTTGTTGTTGCCTTATGTGTAAATAAGATATGCATTTTATAGTAAAGAAAGAAAGTCAGTACTTCATTAAGAATCAGAAAAGCACTGGGTACTCAATATGTTAAGGTGATGATGAATACAAGGATCACCTTGTATCATAATATTAGTAGAGCGGCCTTAGCCTATCTATATTCAAGGGGTTTTCTTGCTTGTTAGAGCTTTAGTTTTGAGTAAGGACGTTTAGGCTTTACTAATAGAATATATAGGGCTTTCTCGCTTGTTTAGATTGCTTTGGCCTTGTCATCAGTATCTTGTTTAGTGAGGCCATGCAGTTAGCATAAGGGACAACATAAAACATTGTAGCATACATCATGGATTTCAGGACCTGGTTAAAGTTCATTAATCTCTAAGGCTTCTACCGTTTTATGGTATGGGTTGTCTAGAGTTGATTGTAATCTGCAACTTTTTGGCTGTATTTTACATTCTCTTTTTTGACTGACCATGCATATCTGTGTTAGGTTGGAGACTTTGAAATGCATTTGAAGCGGAATATTGGAGCCACCAGTGCTCCTGTGTCGAGCATCTCGCCAGCAGTAGCACCACCTATTCCAAGTAAACCCATGGTTGAATCAGCTTCTGCTCCCCCTCCAGCACCAGCACCAAAATCTTCTTCTGAAAAAGCCACTCCATTTACCAACACTTCTGTAGACAAGTCATCAAGATTAGCAGCCTTGGAGGCTTCTGGAGCTAATGGATATGTTCTGGTTTCTTCTCCTACGGTATGTGTTGTGCTTATGTCCGAGGAACAATTTGGTTCTTTTACTTTGTCCAGGACAATAACTACAATATAGCATCTAGGATTCACTTTCATCTTTTGTTTTTTGTGTGTTCAAGGTTGGTTCATTCCGAAGGGGTAGAACAGTGAAAGGAAAGAAGCAACCTCCAATCTGTAAAGAGGTATCTGTTTCATAACTCTGTTTGGTTCATCATATTTAATATTTTAGATTAGAAAATTCATGTAATATGTCATTCTTATGTCTTGTGTTCATATTTCCTTGTATTCCCATGTGCTTGTTTCAATGATAACCTGATTTAGCTCTCCTTATGCCTTAACCTTTGATAGCTATTTTCTACCTACAAAATAACTCCCAGTGGATTCTTCTAAAATCCTGATTTAATCGAGTAAATCAAGAACTAAACTGATCCGTAATTAAATATCCATCTAGAAGATTGCATTTTCCGTAACAAGATCAATCTCTTAATAAGTCCCATATCTATAAGCATACAGGTAATTTTACAGACTACCTATCCTATGGGTGCCTTCATGTAGCTGTTATCAGGACTTAAGTCTACTAACAGTGTCTCGGGATCTTGATTTCCTTATCCAAATACTGGCAACATTTGATTCCTTAAACCATAAACCTTTTGTATAACCAACTTGGGAACATAACTTCAATTTGGCTTCTCTTGATTCCAAACTGTACAGGGTGATCTGATCAAAGGAGGACAAGTAGTTGGATATGTGGATCAGTTTGGCACTGAACTTCCTGTGAAGGTATGTTTTCCCTTTTGAGTTCCTTTAATGCGTGTTTTATACTACATACTTCGCTCATGATGGATTCTTGATATGTTGAGCAGTCAGATGTGGGCGGAGAAGTTTTGAAGCTCCTCTTCAATGACGGAGGTATAATGACTATTATCATTTTTCAATGCACGATATTTAAATGCTTTCAAGTTGTGTCATATATAGGTGTACAATAAGAACTTAAATTAGCACTGCAAACAAGTATGGAATATGGTGCACAACTAAATTCGGAATACAAAAAATCTCGAGTGTCTGCAAAGTGGCATTTATAAATGTTAAAGCTACATATTTTTACTTAAAAACTTATATGGCTGCGAATACCCTCTTATGGTTTTAATTGAATTGGTAATGATTCACAGAAGCCGTTGGTTATGGAGACCCACTTATCGCTGTCTTGCCATCATTTCACGGTATCAATATCAAGTGAGCTTTCTCTCTTCCGGTAAATTCTTGTTGAAGAGCTACGAGGCTTGCAGTTTTCCACAGTCATTCTTTCCATCAGTGTCTATTTACGTTGTGGCATTAGGCGACACGCGTATTTCGCAATATTTATTTCAATATTTCTGGTCAGGAAAATTGACTGTAGATCAATGAATAATTTGATTGAGCTTCTATAATCGTTGTGTTAGTCTATTGGACATTGTCTTTGTTGTTGGTGGTTAAATTCCGTGATAAATGTAGTGCGTATGAAGGGAAAACTTTTTTCTTTTCTTTTTCACTCAAATGTTGTATTGCATGGAAGTAGTAACATCTTAATTTGCCAGGCTTTATGTCCTCTCCTGTGGTTTTAATTGAAATAGTCCGGTCCATGCTGAGCCATCAAACTATTTTATTGGCAAAATAGTATTTCCCTCTTTTTTTCATTAGCCAAAAAACAAAAACAAAACAAAAGGCAACCAAATTATTAATATGATTAGGACAAATTTTTTTAAAATATTTTTTTTATAAACGTCCTCCTTGAATTAGCAGCACCACTCAAAATTTGATCCGTCACCTCCCGTACCTGGCAGATAATAATAAGAAAGTCAGACTGTTGGATAAAGTTGATAAATGTCCAGTTTTTTCACCATCCAGAAAAGTTTCAGAGTATTTTCCAAATTTATGTGACGAAGAAAACCTCAATTTCCGACCCAAAAAAAAAAAAAAGAATGATTGAAGGCGCCTAAACGTAAACGAAAAACGAACCAGACAGCCCATGCTTCTAAATCCGAAAATCAAACGACTCTCTGCCCTCCTCTCTTTCAGATAGACCATGTGGGACTGACTGTTAAACATTTTCTCCGCAAAAACAAAGAATGAAGACCCACACTAACAGAGGCTTCGCCACAACTGGTCCACTCCACGTAACGTCTCTTCCCCGAGCCTCACCGGAAATTTCCCTTCGCCGTCAACTTCCATCCGGAATCCATGTTTTTCGGCGAGTTTCATACGGTAAACGCCACCGCACCAAAATCTCCGTCATTCTCCGCCAGAATCAGGCCGAAACTTCCAAGCAGAATATCGCAAATTCGATAGAAAGTGCTGACGATTGCAACGAAGCTCGCCGGGGTCCGCTCCACACGAGGCGACACGCGCTACTCGCCCCTTCGCTGGCGCTCGGCGCGTGGTTTCTAAAATCGACAGTGGCGAGCGCAGAGGACGCTCCGTCGCCACCGCCGTCGCCGTCACAAACAGTACCAGTGCCGACAGCTGATGAGAAGAAAAAAGAGGAGGATGAGATAACGTCAAGAATATACGACGCGTCGGCGATTGGAGAGCCCGTGGCGGTGGGGAAGGACAAGAGCAAGGTGTGGGAGAAGGTGATGAATGCTCGGATATTGTACTTAGGTGAAGCCGAACAGGTTCCGATTCGCGACGACAAAGAATTGGAGCTGGAGATTGTGAAGAACTTATGGAAAAGGTGTTTGGAGAGTGAGAGAGCCTTATCTTTGGCTCTTGAAGCATTTCCTTCTGATATTCAGGACCAACTCAATCAGTATATGAAGAAAAGGTTCTCTCTTAAATATTATATCTATTTAGCTTTTTATGTATAATCTACATTTCACACTCACTTGTATATTTTCTGTATTGCTTGTATTGATGCCTGCGCATATATGATGGCACAGCATAGATGGAGATGCTTTGAAGTCCTACACATCACATTGGCCACCTCAACGCTGGCAGGAATATGAGCCCCTTCTAAGTTACTGTCGCGACAATGGAATTCGGCTTGTGGCTTGTGGTACTCCACTCAAGGTATTCTTACATTGCTTTCCTATAAATCAAACTAGCTAGCATCAATATATAATGGTGTATCTGGTACTGGTTGATTACTTAAGATTGTATTTTCTGCCACTTCTTAATTTTAGGGTGTGTATAGTACGTTAATGAATAAAGAATGCATAGTGATTACTTTGGTTTTCATAGGTTTTACGGACTGTCCAATCGGAGGGAATTAGTGGGCTTTCAAAGGCTGATCGTAAAGCGTATGCTCCTCCAGCAGGTTCAGGCTTTATCTCAGGCTTCACTTCTAGCACACGCAGAACACCGGTTGATTCGAATTCTCCGAATCAATCTGTGCCTTTTGGGCCAAGCTCGTATCTTTCTGCACAAGCAAGAGTGGTTGAGGATTATACTATGTCCCAGATTATCTTACAGGCCATGGTGGATGGAGGAGCAAGTGGTATGCTAGTGGTGGTGACAGGTGCAAGCCATGTTAGATATGGGATTAGAGGGACAGGACTGCCAGCTAGAATTTCAACAAAGTTGCAAAAGAAAAACCAAGTAGTTATATTACTTGATCCTGAAAGACAGCACATACGACAGGAGGGAGAAGTTCCTGTTGCTGATTTCTTGTGGTATTCTGCTGCCAGACCCTGCAACAGGAATTGTTTTGATCGTGCTGAAATTTCCCGAGTTATGAATGCAGCAGGCAGGAGGCGAGATGCCCTTCCACAGGTTAGTATTCTTATTAAGGTTTTTTCTTTTGGTTTTTCTGGGAAATTATAGCTCCTACCAATCTCCCCTTAATGCATGCAGTAGGAGGTTACTTGTAGGTGGTATGTAGTTTTAATGGAACTAGTAGTTGACTGTTATGGTGGTTTTAGTTGTCAAGAAAAAAAGAGGGATTGTCTTATGCTATGATGAAATTAGAGGGATCATCTTAAACAACATGAATTGTTTATTTAGCTGAAATTTCACCTTTTCCAAAATGTAATTTTGGATTTAACAGATGACATTTGGTTAACCGAGGTGAGGTGTCCTGTGTAGTGGGTTTGCAAGTCGCACGTGCTTTTAGACAAATATCAACTCTCCTTAATGATGTTTTTTTCCTTCTCTCAAGAAGACCAGACTGTGACATGCTTTTCAGGATCTTCAAAAAGGACTGGATCTTGGTTTGGTATCTCCAGAGGTATTACAGAACTTCTTTGATCTGGAGCAGTATCCTCTTATTTCAGAACTCACTCAACGTTTCCAGGTGTGCAGATTTGAAATTTTTATCTGTTAACTTATCTCATATTTGTAATGGAGGGAAAGGCTGAAAACCAATTGATGTCAATGAACCTAATTTTGAAGAGTTTGACACACAAAAAACCTAATTTTGAAGAGCACATAAGTTTACTTTAGCTCATCTTGATGCAGGGTTTCAGGGAAAGATTGTTGGCAGATCCTAAGTTCTTGCATAGATTAGCCATCGAAGAAGCTATATCAATAACTACTACTCTCTTTGCACAGTATGAGAGGCGCAAAGAAAATTTCTTTGAAGAGCTGGACTATGTTATCACGGACACTCTAAGGGGATCAGTTGTTGATTTCTTTACAGTGTGGCTTCCTGCCCCAACATTGTCGTTTCTTTCATATGCCGATGAGATCAATGTGCCTGATAGCATGGATGCTATTAAAGGTCTCATTGGGTCCATCCCTGATAATGCATTTCAAAAGAATCTTTTGGGGAAAGATTGGAGTATCAATTACAGACTTGCATCTGTGCTTTTGGGTGGTCTAAAACTAGCTGGTGTTGGAATTATTTCCAGTATTGCGGCTGTTGCTGCCTCAAATGGTCTGTTTGCAGTTCGCAGATTCATTAATCCAGGTCTGGTCATTAATCAGCAAAAGAAAAGAACTCCAATACTTAAAACGGCAATAATCTATGGAGGCTTTCTTGGAACATCGGCAAATCTCCGTTATCAGGTAGAGAAGTACTTGTCTAATTAGTGTAACAGTAATCAAATTACAATTAAGGTTAACAGTCCACCAAAAACAAAAACAACAATAGAACAGCCAAATAAAGTAAACTAGCAACTCAACTCAAGGAACAACTAGTGACTCATGAAACAGCACCAACCCATGAGAATGAACAAAGAGAAATGGTATGTCTCAAAATTATTTTGAAGTCGATGGCCTCAAAAGATGCTTCCATTTTGAAAAGAGAAAGAGAGAGAAAAAGAAAACTGAGCTACAACCTGTTAAATTGGAGCTAAGTTGGCATCTTTTCTGCCTTATATATCAATGAACCTCATAAAGTCAGTCTTTCCAAGATTATATAGGATAGGACAATTTTTCTTTTCAGTATAACTAAATAAAAGCATATTTATACATCTTAATCATGTCTTATATTTCCTTTGGCATTAACTTGAATGTTGATTCTAATGCAGATTATTGCTGGAGTAATAGAACATCGACTTTCTGACGAATTTTCTTCTCAAACATTACTTGTAAATATGCTGTCTTTTGTTTCTCGGACAATAAACTCTTATTGGGGAACTCAGGTTAGAATCATCTTGATATTCTGCAAGTTTAAATTCATTTGTTCCTTTACTTTTCAAAGATTAACTAAGCCATGGTGACCATATTATTATTCTTCCTGAAACCCATGTGTTGGAACCTGGCTCATCCCATGATTGTGTTAGTTGTAATTATGTATGTGTAGAGAATATATACTTCACAGAATGAAAGACGGGGATCTTTTTCAGAATGTCTTAAGTGAATAATTTGCAATATGTAAGCCATGTGTTTAGCGAACCTGGCACATTCCATTATTGTATTTATTTGTCATTATGTTCATTATTATGTATTCTACCAGTAGTACACTGTTGTTTATATAACCCTTTCATAAACTATGTGGATCTTTTTCTAGCTTTTATTTGGCTTTTGTTTATGTGAGCCCTTGTTGCAATCCTTGTGAATAACTTGATCTTGATTAATCTTCTATGCGAACCTTTGTTGGTCACAATAACTAAAATGCAATTAGATAAGCTTGTTGCCCGATGTTGTTTCTGATGTATCCTCTTGACTGCTGCAGCAATGGATTGATCTTGCACGCTTTACTGGTCTGCAAACGCGGAAGAGTGAATCGTCCCAAATGCGAGATTCTACTAACCAAACGCCAGATTCTACTAACCAAATGCCAGCACTGGAATGTAACAACACAGAGGAGACAAATATAGATGAAATCCAGAACAAATGAGGTGATATCCCTCTTTATGTCTTCATACTAATTAGCAGATTTTGCTCTAAAAGCTGCTGGGAGAGATCTCAAAGAAACGGATTTTGGTCCTTAGCTTTACATGTAATACTTCCATTACGTACCCAATTGCTTAATGCGCTTGTAAGATACAATTCTTTCAATTTTGATGATCATAAATGCAATATTCTATAATTAAATGCTTAGTGTGTGTGTGTGTGTGTGTGTGTGTGTGTGTGTGTGTGTGTGTGAGCATACTTTTCAAATCACATCTGATCTGTAGGTCGGTACTGTGTAGAAGAATATAGATTGAAATTATCTCATAGCAAAATGAATAGAGAAACCTTGATGAAGGGATATATGTTTCTCTTCAAAGTTCAAACCATTGATTGGAGTTTTCTTCCCTACTGTTACGGAACTAATGGTAGGGTTGGAGGGTATGAAGAGTGCCAAAGATGCGGGATTTGAAGCTGGCTACACTTGTCATGCGCGGTTGTAGAATGTTTTGTCGCAAATTGGGCCTCGTAAAATGTAATGAGGTTGCAGATCAGACGTGTAAAATTTCGTTGACAATATATAAAGGAAAAATCAAAGGGCAAAAATGAATGGGTCTAAGTTTGAAAAGGAAAGAGAAGACCGACACAAGACGAAGAGTTTCTAAGCTCTAAGCTCTATTTCCTATCATGTTCATTGACTGTAATTGTCCACGATCCTCTTACTGTTTCCTCAGGTGCATCATGAATTAGCGGTTCTCTGTCAATTGGTTGATTCCGGCTAACCGGTTTTCCTCCTATTCTCTGTTGTTGCAACACTAATACAGAAACTGAACAATGAAAGTCCGGGGAAGCAAGCATGTCTCCGATGATTCCAAGCTCCGGGCACTCACTCCACTCACCAAGCCCTGAAAGAAGTGGAGAGTCCTGATGGTGCCTCCCTACCAACATCAAATCAAAACAATCCACCATTGATCTGATAACAGCAGACAACCGTGCTCCATCTCTTACCACCTCCTCCACAACAACAAACCGCTCGTTGTCTCCATTGGCTACCCGGTATTCCTCAAGCAAGTCAGAGTCCCGCTTCCGGTCTTTACTATTTTCTTCTCCAAAGAGAAGGAACCGTGCAACTGTTAAGTCCACACTTGGATGCCTTGCCATGCGAGCGCCATAGGCCAGTGCCTCTGTATCATCTGCACCACCAATGAAGATCACAGCAACATGGCATATATACCGGCTGGCTAGCATTGACACCGACCCGCCTAGGACCCCTCGATCGATGAGAATTCCAACGGAGCAAGGTGCCTTATCGAGGACATTGATGTTCATGGATTGGAGGGGTCGGTTAACTGACCCAATGCTGCCATCTATGGCCCATTGCTTGTGAAACGGCATGATCACAAGGTTTACCCTCTTCTCAAATGCTAACCGGCAAATATCATCATGCATTGTTACATAACTCGAGATGGAAGTGTATGCTTGGAGGGTGGCGTACCCTTCATTGTATTGCTCGTATTGCCTCATGGCTTTGACAATATGGCCAGACGAGCTGTTGTCTAAGGTGTCATGGGGACGGTGTGACACAAGAACAGGGTTGGTTCGCCCCACAAGCTCAGTGAGGACGAGGGCTATGACTGCAACAGGGTTCTGTTCTGTAGCATTTGATACTTCCAGGACGTTTATGAATGTGGGAACGTTCTCTTGGTTGTGGATGCATGCTAGGATTCGGAGCTCCGACTCACGTTTCAAATGCTGGATTGTACTTCTTCTCGTCACTGCGTATTGCTTTGAAGGATCATAAAGATATCTTATCAAGGGTGTTACCACTGCTGTTATGAGCACCACTGAGATCACGACCAGCGCAAATTCTTGATCAGTCAGAACCTGTAAAATAAATTCATCATATAATTCAAGATTAGCATTGGTACTCACTCAAAGTAGTTAGAGAAAAATGCACAACAGAATCTGTAAGGGCTGATGGATGGAGAAGGTGCTGCTGAGAACTTCAAAAGTAAATGAGAGAGTTTCAAGTGATTGAGACTCAGACCTTGCTTTGCTTAAACAGGTTGAACATGACAAGCTCTGTGATGCCTTTTGAGTTGAGGATGAGGCCAAGCACAAAAGCTTGGCGCAGAGGCACATCGAAATAGCTGGCTGGCAACATTACAGCTCCTATCTTCACCAGGCTAGAAAAGATAACCACCACCCCCACAATCCACACAGACCGAGGATGAATCCTGAAGATGTTCGTTTTCAGCCCACTATTGGCAAGGTAAGTTGGATAGAATATTCCTGTAGCCATGATTTCCACCTTCATCACCAAAGCCGCTCCCAACGGCGGTCCTTCAGGCACCGCATAGCCAAGCACTAGGGGTCCAAGTAAGAAATGCTGGCTTACAAGCTCACTGATAAATCCACACAAAAGAACAAAGAGGAAAATGGTGACAATATATGACTCCTTGACAGATTTCCCTTCCTCTATACGGTTTAGCATCCATAGTATGATTGGTCTGAGCACATACGCAATGCCAAGCACAAATACTAGTGCTGATAGTAGTTCAAACGTTGGAATTAATAAATTCCTGGTCCTATTATCCAAAATTGCCATACCAATCGCGACCAGGGCAATGCCGAGAACATCACAAAACATTGTTATAGAGAGGGCCAGGCGGCCCAGTTCGGTGTTCATGAGTTTGAGCTCAGCTAGTAAACAAGCAACAACAAGGGAACTTGATATACACTGTGATCCAGCTATACATGGGAGTGCCATCTTAAGGGTTTCGTCCATGGTGAGATAGTTCATCATAACGAAGACTAGGCATTCAGGGAGCGCTAAGGTGAAGAAGAACACTGAAATTCCAATGGTCACCGCCCTTCTATCTGGACTTAACATTCTTCCCGTGTTCATCTTCACTCCTATTGAAAAAAGGAAGAACATGAGGCCGAATGTTGCAGTAGTTTCGAACACATTGGCGCCTTTTACGGGGAAGAGGATGCGTGAGACTTCCTTTTTATGCCCCAGAACTGACGGGCCGAAAATTATACCACCCTGACAACCACACATAATTTTCATTTGTTAGATACATGCACAATGAGAAGGATATAGCTAGCTAGGTAATGATCCTTTTCCTTACTAAATGCTACACATTGATTTTCAAATTCATATATGTATAGGATAATCATATCAAACTTTTCTTCTTATCTTTTTTTGTTCAACTAGGTTGTTCGATTCTTCATTTTAACGAGTATTTACTTTGTTTATATACCCTTTAATGCAGAAAGCTAAACAATCCGACATGGTGAATTCTCACATATATAGAAATTATGCAAAAAAACTACGTATAAGTTTTGTCAATATAGAGATTGAAACCTTACAAAAATTTGAGAAACGATAGTGGACTGTCCCATAGGTTTGAGACAGAGATTGATCAACTGTGAAACTACTCCAATTACAGACAACTGCATCAAAAGAAGAGATGTAGCGGAACGCAGAGGGCTTCTGTGGCGCCACACACCCCCGGAAGCTATGCTGCTGTGGGGATCTTGGCAAACCAGAGTCACATTATCTACTGCCTGTTGGATTTCTCCAATCAAGTGATTTATTTCCATGCTCATCTTGATCGAACTTTGCTTGCAGGAAGAACAAGAACAAGAAAGAAAGAAAGAAGGAGGAAGAAAGAAGGCAACAGCTACCATACACATGCACACACACTCAGAGAGAAATGGGAGGTGAAGCTGATATCTTGGAATTTATATTATTGACGGGCATTCATACAACAAATGGACTTCACATATCCTGCAAAATAGAATTATCTAAATTCGAGCCTTGAGAAATTTGCGGCAACTGAGCTATATTTGTGTATCAAACATGCATATCAATCCTTGTCACGCATGAGTTTATATATTATGTGTTAAGCTCTATCATCATTTTAGTCATCGACCGTGTGATGTTGCGAATTTTCGACAAAGCGAGGTGCTTGGGACTAATGAATCTCAAGAAGAAATTTAAGGTTGTTTAGCGAGGTGCCCGATGATCAAACTGTGCCATAATTTATACGGCTTCCATTCCATGTCTTCCCCCAAAGCCCAAACGTTAGTGTGTCTTGCTCGTTAATTACAAGAAACGAATGTGTTTATTAATGACAACAGAAGAATCAACAAGCGACTCTGTGGCCCAATGGATAAGGCGCTGGTCTACGGAACCAGAGATTCTGGGTTCGATCCCCAGCAGAGTCGACTTTTTATTTGTATTTTTGTGTCCTACCGAACCAAATAAAACCAAAGCTAGTTAGTTTTCCACCGTATATATTTATGAGTAAGGCTATGTATTATTTATTTGTTCGAAAATAACTTCATTTATTTTTGATAAATTATATCCGCCCCCCATCATTTATACCAACCAAAATTTGAGATTTTTTTTTTTTTTTGGTTGTAAAATTCGGTAATAAGAGAAAATTTCACAAATGACACAAATTAGAGATTATTCTAAAGTGTCACTTTAACCCAAAATTAAGGTTATGGTTCATCTCAATTAAAATGTGTTGCTATGTGTTATTTATGATGACCCAATTTGAATCAAGGTCACACCTTAACACAATTTTTCCCTCGCGTGGTATTGGTGCAATTATGAATTAGTTCAGTTGATTAAAAGGACTTCTACCAGGAGGCTCTAGTCTTGGCAAGAGTCCCCTAGGCCCCCAGTCCAGTTTCCAGCGCCCAAGTCTTGTCAGGACAAGAGCTAGGCTCCACCAACCTGGACAAGCCCAAAAGTAAGACTTGCGTAGCAACCTGACCTAATGTTGACGTCATTATGACGAGAGCTACCAATTTAAATAACAAACAAATTGAAAAAAATGGAAAAACAAAAACAAAAAATTTCAGAATTTTTATTATTATAAATACCTAGCCATATTCTTTATATCCTACACCAAAATTATATACAAATTCCTCTTCTCATGTATCATGTGAATAGTAACAACAATTATCTCCCCTTATCTTTTGTCATTATAAATAGGTGAAAATGCTCTAAGATAGTGTGTCTTCTCCCTTCAAGTCCGAATTCCCTTCTTTGTAATAGGACATTAGATTTTTTTGGGGTCAGAAATAGTAAATTAGATTAATCCAAAATAATTTAGACGATATAATTCTCTGCCATAATGGTATTGTCGTGTAGTATACGTGTAAAGTATCGTGTATGTTGATAAGTGGATAAGACTGAAGCGGCTTTTGGCCGGTCCCACTTTGGCGTGGCCTAGAAATACAATAAACCAGTACGGTGGGCCCTCTGTCAGATCCACTGCACCCGAACCTCGCAAATAAATAAATAAATAAAAAGAAAACGTTGGGCCTGTGGGCAAAATCTACCAGTTTTGTACTTTGGAAAACTCGAGAAAAAATTTAGAGTGGGCCCAATTTCTCATTTTTGTCGTCATTTTACCCCAACTCACTCAGTGACCCACCGACCACACTTTTTGACCCCTTTCAATAAATAAATAAATAAATTAATTAATTATGTCTGATTTCCTTCTTAATTTGCCTATTTATAGTCTGAGAGTCGCAACGTAAAGATTACGGATATTTTTTACTCTTATCCTCATCCGCCCATTCATCATCATCACCTTCGACGCTCCAGTTTCTTTAGGGTTTCTCTCTCTCTCTCTCTCTCCTCTCCCTCTCTTCTCTAAATAATGTTGCGAGTTTTTGTTTGTTTGTTCGTTCGTATTTTGATTGTTGAGCTACGTCGTTTTCAGATTCACCACAGCAGCCGCATCAGCAGCAGCAGCAAAACAGCGAACTGGCGATGGACGTGATTTCCAGGAGGACGACGACGACGACATCGTCTACTTTGAATCCGAACGCTCCGATGTTCGTGCCGTTGGCGTATCGGACGGTGGAGGACTTCTCCACCGAGTGGTGGGCCCTAGTCCAGTCCTCCCCTTGGTTCCAAGACTACTGGCTCCAGGAGCGCTTCCAAGATCCCCAAAATGACCCCTTCTTTCCCGATATTAATGATCCTGCCCTCCCCGACGACGTCGATGCTCTCTTCGACGACGTTCACTACCCCAACGACAACACACAGGTTCAGCGTAAGTAACACTAAAATCTACTCTTCTGCTCTGAGTCAACTCGCCAGAGTTCCCGATCTAACTCTGTTCTGTCTCGTTTCTTGTAGCAGAGGAGGAGGAGGAAGAGGAGAAGGATTTTCACAAGGAGCTGGTTTCCATGGGACTCTTGAAATGGCGAAAGGGTCGGCCTTTGGCTGAGGCTCCCAGGTTCATCGAAAAGGCTCCTAAGATTGTGAACGTGATGAAAGTGAGTCCGCGGGCGATTCAGCAGCCGAGGTAGACCGAGTCGCTGTCTCAGCCTCACAGAGTTTGATTGATTATGTAGTCTTTGTACATAAGAAGCAAGCATGTTTATTTTTATTTTATTTTTAGTTTTCAGTCTTCTGTTCATGTTGTTCATGTACTCTGTTGGTGTGTGCCAACTTTTTTACTTGCTTTCTTTGATCAATAAACTAATGAATCTGATTTGAGATTTGATTTTGTTCATCATCTAATTCAATTTGGGAGGAACCATTTTATTTATTGTAGCAGAGATTAAAATGCAAAATTGAAGGCGATGTGAATCCCCTCAAAAGATCAAAACCCTAATAAGATAGAAATTACAGCAAGATTTTATGATTATTGTTGTTGTTCAAGAATTTACTCCCTCTCCCTCTCCTTGTCCTTCTTCTTCCCAAGTGGTTGCCATCTTTCCAATCTTTTGAAGAACCCTAACGACTTGTTCTGTTGTAACGTTTCCAGTCACTGTGACCTTGTTCAGTTGTGCGTCCACATTATATGTTTCAATATCTGCTAGTAGGGGAAAAAAGAAACGAACCAAAATATTGTGTTAGCAAATCACAAAAATGGATTCAATAGGTTTCAGAGGTATAAATTAGAATTACCTTCAATCTTCTTGATGGCCTTCAAGATTTTCTTGATGCATTCCTCGCAATGCAAACCTACCTTCAATTCCACAACCTGATGCATGCAACCAAACATGGGAAATTTTCAATCCATTAGCTCAAACAAAGAAAAAATCAAACTTGAAGTCTGCAACCATTCAGTTTTGATGGAGCTTACATTTCCCATTCAGTTTTTGATGGACTGAGCAAGAAAGTGAGAATTGTGAA
>NC_024130.1:21653047-21713438 GCF_000346735.1 Prunus mume
TAACAAACAGTGTTGAGTTTGGAGGTATTGGATTCTTTACGTGATTGGTGGGAACTTTTTTTTTTAATTTCTCCACTTTGTGTAAAGCTACTTTGTTCTTGATTGCTGACAGCAACTGGCCTCTGCATATATTAGTTTGGGTCGGCAAAAAAATCATGAAGCTGCCGGGTTTGGTTGGGGCAAAGATTGGGAATATATTGTTTTATTATCTGCTTATTCATCAAAGGAGGGCCCAGATTTTGAATGTTAATATTCGGTTCACACAAAGAAATGCAGAAAGAACCGTCAATTTTGGTGAAAGAAAGATCCGTATCTTTTCTTTCCAATTCTTTGCTGTCATCCATTGTTCAGTGGACAGTGGCAAACTAAAGGAGACTAATGGGTGTCTGTCAATAGACCTCTTTGGTGATGTTTCTACCCACAACCTCGAATTGGGTTTGGATTGAAATTGAAATTGCACCAATTTTTCAGAGACTGATGATTGGGGCCAATCTGGGCAACCCCACAAATTGGGTTTGGGCTAATTTCTTTTTTTTATGGGCTGAAATTGTTACAATCAACAATGGAAGTGAAGTGACATTAATGGATGTTTCCCTGCTCTATAAATTGTATCTGGTAGTGTAAAGATGAAGCTAAACTCATTAAACCAGAGCTCACACATGTGACAATGAAGATGATGAACTGATATTATTAAATAGACAGGGTCCCCTGTTTTTTCTTTTCATTCAATTTCTTTGTAGAATTCTTTCACTTCATCATGTGACATGCTTTATGGCCTGCCGTGCAATATTCACGAAGATCAAATAAGACCTCTACAATATTGATCAATTGAGTTTTAGTTTCAGTAACAACCTAAACTAATGAATTTTCTTGTAGCTCTGTGCCTAGGAGGAGCACTTGCAAAATGGGGTTACTGGGAAAGTTCTTCAGGTTCCTCCTATTGGGGCATTGCTGTAAACCAACAGCCACTGGCGGCGACTCTGAGTCGCTTGGCCCTCACGGCATCTCTGCTGCCACACTCGGCATTTGGGCTCTTGCCTACGACCTTTTCAACTTCGAGATCACCTGTCAAGTATGTTTTTTTCCAACTTTTCGAACTTTGTTGACAGTCTTTTGTTGCTTAGTGGATTGTAAATTGTAATGTTGAATGTTTCTCAATTCTCATTCAATTTGTATGTGTCAGCTAAATATATGCATAATGATATTAGGTCCCAGAAGATCTCAGTCAGCATGTTGTCTCATCCAAGAAGGCTCAAGCTAACTGGTAATCAGCAAGCAATTATCTGTCTCATTACTCTACAATTGGGAAGAAAGCAGACGTTGAGAAATTTATGTCCATATATATAAAGGTATAGAAAACTAGTTGAGACATGGAGAGAAGCAAAACAACCACCAAGAACAGAGGAAGAGGCAGCCAGGCTTGTTATACAAACCCTCAAGGGACACAAAAAGGCTGATGTTCAGGTACATTGCCACAATATTCAATCTGTTACATGTTGCTCAGAGAACACCACTGTAATTTGGAATATGGTAGCATAAAATATTCTTTTGTGATTGCTTATCTACAGGGCTTATTGGATTTCTATGGTCTCCCTCGTCCCCATTCTCTTTGTCAAAGTTTCTGCTGGGGTCCCAACTTCATTGCCTCGAGGAGTAAAGTTTGAGTTCCGGACACTACCAGTAATGAAAACAATTTTGCTCTCCAATTACTCATTTTCACCACAACCAAACCAATTGCTTGCCCGGAGAGACTAGTTCCGATAGGTGTATCATTTTGGTGAAACCAGATTGATGCAAAAGCTGTTCCAGATGGCGATGGAGTGACAGTTTATGTCAGCACAGCAGATCCCAGAGAATCCTCCTGTGTTCCGAGCGATGTGCAGATAGCAGCCATCCAAAGATCAGAAGCACGCGCTGATAAGAATTATACTAAGGCAGATGAACTTCACCAAAAAATCATTGATGCTGGATATCGGTACGTAGGATATTTTGATATGTTTCTCTTCTTGCATTAATTAGTCATTTTCAACACAAGTTTCTGATTGCTTTTACCCCTCCATTCAGTGTACTGAATGTTCAAAACGAGGAGATCCTTGCTCGAAAGTATCGAATTCGACTGAGGTAAAATTTTCTGCAGCTTAATTATGTATTCCAACTAGCTGAACTGCACTGCACTGCATTTATTCTACTAGTGAAAGTCGATTGATTTTGGGAGAAAACAGGGGCATAGACGCACCGGAGACTTTAATGCCGTATGGACAAGAAGCCAAAGAGGAGCTGGTTAAGCTTCTTGAGGGCATGTGCTTGAGTGTCCTTGTCTATGGGGAAGACCGTTGTGGCCGCTGTGTGGCTGACGTATACTGCAATGGCATATTTGCACAGGAAGTAATGCTCAAGAAGGGTGCTGCATGGCATTACACAGCCTACGATCAGCGCTCTGAATTTGCAAGAGTGAGTAAAATCATATTATTAATTCTGTATTTACACGAGGGATATTTGTTGAAATGTCACCTGAACTTATACTTTAGTTTCAATTTGTCACCTGAAATTTTTTTTTAAGAGAAATGTCACCTAAACTTTTCAAAATATATAATTTATCATCTGACTTTAACATCATCCAATTTTCCATCCGTAATTAAGGGTATTTTAATCTTTTCATTTTTAGAGTGTTTAAAAAAAAAAAAAAAATCATTATACAAGCCTTTCCTACCAAACATTAAAAGATTTAAAAATGCATTTTTTTTCCATCCCCCCTGTCGTCTCTCTCTATTCTCCCCCCCTCCCCAACCACCCCTCCCCTCTCCTCTGTTTTTTTTTTCTTCCCCCAAGACCTGAGCATGGAAGGGATGGTGATGCGCATAGTGCAATCAAAACCACACCTCCCCAGACCAAAAAAAAACTCCCCTCTCCTCTATTTCTCTGCATAGTTACAGGAGGTATGGTGGGAATTTCTTCGTGAATTTGTTGGGGAAGTGGCAGGAGTCTAAATATTTCATTTAGGTGATCCAGTTGGTGGTCTTGCCTACTATGTCACTGCTCCATCAAGGTGATCCAGCACATTGATTGCTTTACCTTTTAAATCTCCTTTGCCGTTTCTTATTTCATTTAGTTTGCAAAAGAATTTACAAGAATCACCGATTCATTTTTCTGTCAATGTGGTTTTGATTGCAGCTTGGCAGATATGGCAGCCCACACCCTCCATGCTCCGGGCTTGGGGGGGGAGAAAATAAACAGAGGAGAGGGGAGGTGTGGTTGGGGAGGGAGGGAGAATAGAGAGACGACAGGGGATGGGAAAAAAATGCATTTTTTAATTTTTTAATGTTTGGTAGGAAAGGTTTGTATAATGAAAAATGAAAGGACTAAAATACCCTGAATTATGGATGGAAAATTGGATGATGTTAAAGTCATATGACAAATTATAGATTTTGAAAAATTCAGATAACATTTTTCTTAAATTTTTTGTTCATGTGACAAATTGAAACTAATGTATAAGTTCAGGTGACATTTCAACAAATATCCCTTTACATAAACTGTAAGTTAAACTAACATAATTTTAAACTTTTAGAGTATAATCATTTTTCAGTTTGTAACATTTTATACATGTATCAATCATACTAGTGGGAAGAAGAGGCTCGGCGGAATCAAATTGGTTTATGGGCTTCATCAAACCCTGAGAAGCCATGGGATTGGAGAAAGGATAGGCGTCAAAGACAGATGACATATTGGTGACAAAATTAAGTTCAGAATGAAACATTCATTATGAGATTATTTATGCCTTTAAGTGCAAGGCAGTAGGTTTATTTGGGGTGAAAAATGAGGTTTTGTGTTGCTATCCTTTTGCACACTAAACCCAAATACCTCACCTACCCTCATAATGAAATCCCACCAATCAAGGGATAATCCATACTTGCCATGCCTTCAAGCCTGAAAATAAAAGAAAGCTCCACTACTTGAAGGAAGCCTACAACAAAAAGCTCATCACCTCCACGAACAAGAAGGATCGGCTGCCACTCTCCCATTTTCTCCCTCTCATTCACTAAGGCTCTCAAGCCTCTTTCTCTCAATGTAAAGTGTATTATGTATAGATCTCAAATATGAATTGCAAATACAAACATAGTGGACGTAGCCCGATTACGGGTGAACCACTCTAAAATCTGTGTTTTATGTGTGTGATTGTGGTTTTGCCTCTCTAATGATGTTGATCCAAAATCCCCCATCAACAGTCTATATTTGAATAGTACAGTGGTTTGCACCTCTCTTCATTTCTCTTTTCAACTGTTGCTGAAAGTTGGGCGCCGCCTATTTGGAGAAGATTGTTGGGTTTGTGCTCAATCAACAATGTAAGGGACATTAATAGAGGTTTCCCTTCTCTAAATGCATCAAACCAGAGTTCACACCATGATGTGCCATGTGAGCTCGAAATGGAATAGTCTTTACATGCAATGAATTTACTGTTTTATTAACATATACAGTAACAAGGTCCCCTGTTTTTTCTCTCCCCTGTTCTTTCTTTACAAATTTCTCTGCTTGCCACAGGTTTTATTTTGTGGCCTGCCATAAAATCTTCGCACACACAGAGATCAAATAAGCCCTCTACGAATATTGATCATCAATTGTGCAATTGCAAACAGTGCAACAAACTAAACTGATGAACACAAGAAGAAAAAATCCCACACTTAGACTTGATGCTTACGTTACAGCGTTGACCACTCCACCACACAACTAGCCACGTGTCAATCTGTTTTCTGATCCGTTGCTTGGATTGGATCCTTCCCTTTTCCAATCTCACCTGATTCACCAACCCAAAGTTATCTCATTTCTCTTGTTCTCAAAAACCTTTTCTTTTGCTTCTTTCTTCAGCTTCCGCGTCTAAATCTCTTGTAGCTCTGAGCCTTGCTGGTTGCTGAGGCTCATTGCAAAATGGGGTTGTTGGGAAAGTTATTAAGGTTCCTGTTGGATCTGGGGGATTGCTGCAAACCCACAGGCGGCAACTCTGAGTCGCTTGGGCCTCACGGCGTCTCTGCTGCCACAGTCGGCGTTTCGGGTCTTGCCCACGACCTCTTCAATTTTGAGACCACCTCTCAGGTGCCTTTTTTTTCTTTCATACGTTTCAGCTGTAATTGAACCCTGTTAACAGTCTTTTGTTGCTTAGTAGATTTGTTAATTGTAATGTTCAATATTTTCTCAATTCTCATTCATAAATATAAATAGATAGGTAAGCTGAATCTGAGTAAATAAACAATGATATTAGGTTTCAGCCTTTCTGGGTTTTGTTAATTTTCATTCCATTTGATTAAGGTTGACTTTTTTTATAATTCTTCTTCAATCTTCCATGATCATGATTTAAGGTCCCAGAAGGACTCAGTCAGCATGTTGTTTCATCCAAGAAGGCTCAAGCTAACTGGTAATCAGCAAGCAATTATCTATCTCATTAGTTTTGAATTGGGAAGAAGAAAAAAAGGTCTTCAGAAATTTATCTCCATATAATTGGCTGAATTTGACTTCTCCAACTTTCCAAATATGTAAAGGTACAGAAAACTAGTTGAGACATGGAGAGAAGCAAAGCCACCACCAAGAACAGACGAAGAGGCGGCTACGCTTGTTATACAAACCCTCAAGGGACACAAAAAGGCTGATGTCCAGGTACATTGCCACAATATTCAACCTGTTACATGTTGCTCAGAACACAATTATAATTTGGAATGTGGTAACATGGAATTTCTTTTGTGATTGCTTATCTACAGGGCTTATTGGCTTTCTATGGTCTCCCTCATCCCAATACTCTGGTCCAAGTTTCTGCTGGGTTCCCAACTTCATTGCCTCAAGGAGTAAAGTTTGAGTTCCAGACACTACCAGTAATAAAAACAATATTGCTCTCCAAGAACTCATTTATACCACAACCAGGTACCTTGAACTAGTTCTGATGGGTAAAATCGTTTTGATGAAACCAGGTCGATGTAAAAGCAATTCCAGATGGAGATACAGTGACTGTGTATGTCAGCACAGAAGATCCCAGAGAATCTTCCTGTGTTCCGAGCGATGTGAAGACAGCAGCCATCCAAAGATCAAAAGCACGCGCTAAGAAGAATTATACAAAGGCAGATGAACTTCACAAAAAAATCATTGATGCTGGATATCGGTAGGATATTGATATGCCTCTTCTTGTATTAATTAATTAATCGTTTTCAACACAAGTTTCTAATTGCTTTTACCACTCCATTCAGGGTACTGAACGTTCAAAATCAGGAGATCCTTGCCCGAAAGTATCGGATTCGACTGAGGTAAAATTTTCTGCTTAATTACAGGATTTCCATTAGGTGCACTGCACTTAGTCTTCTAGTGAAAGTTAATTGATTCTGAGGGAAAAAAACAGGGGTATAGACTCACCGGAGAGTTCAATGCCGTATGGAAAAGAAGCCAAACAAGAGTTGGTTAAGCTTATTGAGGGCAAGTGCTTGAGGGTCCTTGTCTATGGAGAAGACCGTTATGGCCGTTGTGTAGGTGACATATATAGCAATGGCATATTTGCACAGGTAATATATGTCACATAACTTTAATATCTGTCTGCTACAAAATACCGACAAGTCTTCTGATCTCCGTTTTCGATCTCAACCAGGAAGTAATGCTCAAGAAGGGGTGTGCATGGCATTACACCGCCTACGACCAGCGCTCAGAACTTGCAAGAGTGCGTAAAATCATATTATGAATTACTGATCTAGTTTTTTTTAAATATAAACAAAAACTAATAACTAAAAGAAAATTGTGAGTTGGGAAATATAACAGAATTAAAACAGAAAAACTTTTAATTAGTATGACGGTTTCTATTTTCAACTTCTTCACTCGTAATATATAGTATGTCGTTTATTTATAATAGTGGGAAGAAGAGGCTCGATTGAAGCGAGTTGGGTTATGGGCTTCATCAAATCCTGAGAAGCCGTGGGAATGGAGAAAGCATAGACGCGAAGCCAGATGACATATATATTCTTGACCAGAAGATGAGTTTATTCACATTCATAATTGCCATCTCTGCAGCAAGTAGGCTCCAGCCTCCAGCCCAAGTTGTGATCGTCCAAACGGAGTCCAAAAATTGACAAGTCCCCAGGGGGAGGAGGTTGGGAAATGGCACAAACAATGATGAAATGAGAAGAACACATATGTTATGCTTTTCACATGTTTTATTCTTATAATTGATTGATATTGGAAACCTTTGAACGTTTTATATGGGAAAAATTGCACCTACATTAGCTTTAACTCCAGAGTTAGTCCAAGGACAAAACTAAGATAAATTTATTTGGATCACAAGATCTCGAGTGTAGAAACAAATACTTTTAACCACTCGACCAAAGGCACACTTTGATTGCAAATAGAGTTCATATATACTTTATGGATCCAAAATCTGGGACTGTTAGGTTAACGAGAAGCTCCAAAAAATCATTTCTATACCCAAAGCCTAACCGAACCCACACCATCACCTAATGCACTAATTGAACACACCACCAAAATCGATGCCATTCATATATGAGTTGGAAGTCCCCCTATTCATAGATATACTTAGGAAATCCACCAGAAATTTTTAAGTGGTTGATGAAAAAGTTGTACAAAAAATGGTAAAAGGTAACAAAATTGCAAGAGAGACCATTTCACAATGAACTAATGCCCTATTAACAAGGTTATTTAAAAGGGCTTCTTTTTCTAAAGAAATTCTAGTTGTAATTAGGGATAGTGAGGGCCATGTACTCCTTGCTGGTGCTAAGAAGATTGGGGAGTCGACAATCACGATAGCTGAAGGCATTGCCTTGCGAGATGACCTAGTTCATGCTCTTGACCATGGTTGGTGAAATCTGATTGTAGAAGGGGACTCCAAATTGATAATTGGTTGTGTCCTAAGGAAGGTTTGAATTCCTTGGAGAGTTGCATATGCATTAGCTAGGTTGGGCCATGGTCTGACCTCCTCTTGTATTTGGGAGCATGGTCTCCCCTTATTAGTTGTATCTCCTTTTTATCAACAGAATCTAGTCCAATAAAAAAGGACATTGACCTGCAAACAAGAGGCCACAATACACCAATCACCTTCAGCAATTTCTTGATAGGGAAACAAAACAAGGATGATTTCGACCACGACGTTGGGGCTGCAAGTCCACCACTAAAGCCCTCCCTACGAACGGAAAAGGACCGCCTGAGCACATAGAATGCAGTATTTTCCATTCTTGCTTCAGGTACCCCACGTCAAAGTAAAGAATTATTTAAATAATACATGAAAAATATAAGTAAAGAACGAACTTGCTAGCAAAAATGGAAAATATCTTATTTAACCTTTGCAGTTATATGAGCAGGATTGGGGAAAAAAACATTTATCAGATATGGGTCATAGCAGCCCCAATTTACCCCTTACTCATACCTAAAGAAGAGAAATTGGATTAATAATTTGTACACCATCCAAAAGCGTTGCCTTTGGTGGCTTGGGGTTATAAGGCCATCCCCAATGTTTGGGGCTCTAAAAAGGGTTTATAGAGCTTCATTTAGAGCTCCGATGGAAACTTTGAGGTTCTAAAGGAATCACTCTCACAACAGAAGGGCTCTATATCTAGAGCTCTATATTCGATATAATTTTATATACATGTTATTTTTAAAATAAAAAAATTTATTTGCTTTAATGTATATTATAGCATGTTAGTTTTTTTTGTTGTGAACATTTCAACCAAAAAAAAAAAAATCAAAATTTGGATAAGATTTGAAAATCTTTTCTATGAAAAAAAACTAGATTATTGCCTTGAAAAAAAACAAAGCCTCATCCGTCAAAAAATACAAAAACAAACCCATCTAGCCTATCCCCTCTCATTGGTCACATTAAATAAAATATAAAACAAAGAGAAGCAAACATTGGTCAAGAAGAGAGTATCATGAGTTGCAGTCACAAGGCAAGTCACCAACAACACATATGGGTTGACAGCGCTTTTTCTTTTTGTGGGCTCCATTCAGTTTTAGGGGCTTTAACCATGGACATAAATCTGGGTATAGCTCCGGTGGGGTTCAATCATTTAAGGCCACAAAACTGAACCATTGGGGATGACTTTTTTGCTTCAGTTGCTATATATTGTAGCCCAAGGGTGGTGCAGCCCACTTTAGAGCCCCCATTGGGGATGGCCTAAGATGATACACACTAGCTAACGATCCGCCTGATCCTACATCATAGGCATACATGGAATAACTTTTGATTCCTATCCTGGATTTGGAATCATTGCACAGTTCATGTACTTTCACTTTCTTACCATAAGAGGAATGCTAGCAACCTTCTCTCGAATCTTCTTCTTTGGACCTTCTTCCTTTTTTGCTTGACATGTGTCATTCTCCTTACACTTAAAACAATGTCATTAATATATTATACAAACTAACTTTTGCTTTCCAAGTTTACCCTTATTAAATGTATTCAATTTATCCAAACAAATTTCACAACTTTCTTACCATCGTATTAAATTTTTTTTAACGTCAATTATTTTTTTTAAAGAAATATTTTGCTTTTTAAAAAAAGAGGAAATGTCCTTTTTGAAAATAATAATAATAAATTCTAAACTTGATGTTAAAAAAAAAGGGGGACATTTCCTCTTTTTTTTAAAAGCAGACATTTTCTTAAATTAAAAAATATATATATGGTAAGAAAGTTGTGAAATTTGTTTGGATAAATTGAATACAATTAATAAGGGTAAACTTGGAAAGCAAAAGTTAGCTTGTATAATATATTAATGACATTGTTTTAAGTGTAAGGAGAATGACACTTGTCAAGCTAAAAATGAAAAAAGTTCAAAAAAGAAGGTTAGAGAAAATATTGCTAGTATTCCCCCTTACAATAAAATCATAAAAAGTGGGTGATGTTTTTTTTTCAAAGAATAATTCCACAACAAAAAAGACTATAACAAATTCATAACACGTAGGATACTGACCAAAAGACCAAGACTCGCCCCACTTCCATTTCCATTCCCTAGAATGCAAGCGTTATTACTGTTTGCTTTACCAAACTTCACCAACTGAATATAATATCTAAAAGCTCCTTCAGTTCTCTCTTTTGCTTCTTTCTTCAGCTTCTGTTCTGTGTCTGTTTTC
Source organism: Prunus mume (assembly GCF_000346735.1). The sequence goes on from NC_024130.1 coordinate 21,663,146, forward strand.
CTTGTAGCTCTGAGCCTTCGCTTGCTGAGGCTCAGATTACCAGCAAGGAACATTGCAAAATGGGATTATTGGGAAAGTTGGTAAAGTTCCTGTTGGGACCTTGCTTAAAGCCCACAACCACAGGCGGCGACTCTGAATCACTTGGGCCTTACGGCGTCTCCGCTGCCACAGTTGGCGTTTCGGCTTTTGCCCACGACCTCTTCAACTTTGAGATCACCTCTCAGGTACCTCTTCAACTTTGCTATCATTCTTTTGTTTCTTATGGTCTGTAGATTGTAGTGTAATTAAATATTATCTCAGTTCTCATTCCCTTTTTATGTCTCGGTAAAACAGAAGAAACAAGTAAGGTTAATCTGAGTAAATTAATGCATAATGATATTGGGTTTCAGCCTTTCTGGATTTTGTTAATTTTCATCCCATTTTATTATAGTTGACTTTTTTTTTATGTTTTCCTTTTCGAAATTTTATGATTATGATCTTAGGTCCCAGAAGGACTCAGTCAGCATGTTCTTTCATCCAAGAAGGCTCAAGCCAACTGGTAATCAGCAAGCAATTATCTATCTCATTACCCTGCAATTGAGAAAATTGTGCATATATTTTACTGGATTTTCTGGGTGACATACAGGGAGTGGCTAAGAGTGAGAGACCATTTTTACAACTTATGTCTCTTATTTGATTTCTCTAAATTTCCAAACATATAAAGGTATAGAAAACTAGTTGAGGCATGGAGAAAAGCACAACCACCGCCAAGAACAGCCGAAGAAGCAGCTAGGCTTGTTATACAAACCCTGAACAGACAGCGAAAGGCAGATGTTGAGGTACACTTAAGAAGCATTGCCACAATATTCAACCTGTTACATGATGCAAACAAATATAATGTGGAATATGGTAACATATAAATTCCTTTGTGATTGCTCATCTGTAGGGCTTATTGGCTTTCTATGGTCTCCCTCTTCCCCCTACTCCGGTCCAAGTCCCTGCTGAAGTCCCAACTTCATTGCCTCAAGGTGTACAGTTTGAGTTCCAGACACTACCGGTAATAAAAACTAGTATCGCTTTCCATTTACTCATTTTTACCACAACCAAACCAAGTGCCTGCCTTGAATTGAAACTAGTTCTGAGAGGTGAATTTTATTTGTTTTCATGAAACCAGGTTGATGCAAAAGCAGTTGCAGATGGCGATGGACTGACAGTCTATGTCAGCACAGCAGATCCTACGGAGTCATCCCGTGTTCCGAGTGAAGTGCTAATGGCGGCCGTCCGAAGAGCAAAAGCACGCGCCAAGAAGAATTACACAAGAGCAAATGAACTTCACAAAAAGATCATTGATGCTGGATATCGGTTGGATATTTATACGCATCTTGCATAAGTTCCGTTAAATTCAGGATACTGAATATTTAAAATGAGGCAGGGTACTAATTGCTTTTGCAACTTCCATGCAATGCAGGGTACTAAATATTCAAAATGAGGAAATCCTTGCCCGAAAGTGTCGGATTCGACTGAGGTAAAGTTATGTGTTTACAAGATTTCAGCTAGCTGCAACTTATTCTAGTGCTGAAGCTGAAAGTTAATTGTAAGAGAAAACAAACAGGGGTATAGATGCACCGGAGAATGCAATGCCCTATGGACAAGAAGCCAAACAGGAGCTGGTTAGGCTTCTTGAGGGAAAGTGTTTGAGGGTCCTTGTCTATGGGGAAGATCAATTTCACCGCACTGTAGCTGACTTACATTGCAATGGCATATTTGTACAGGTACTAACTATATATATGTATGCCACCTAACATGAGTATCTATCTATCTACATATGCTCATAATTAATACCAACAAGTCATCTATCTGATTCTCATCTCCTTTCTCAATCTCAACCAGGAAGAACTGCTCAAGAAGGGGGCTGCATGGCATTACGCAGCCTATGACCAACGTCCGGAATTTGCCAGAGTAAGTAGTATCCTATTATTAGAGAGAAATATTACCATTTAGGAGAGTTATTTGATATTTTCATTAAGTTTTTTTGTCTCTAAGTAAAGAGATTGATGATGTTTTCTCTAACTAATCACTATTTTGAATAAGTTACGAAAGATATTGGGCTAGAATGTAGAGAGCAAAATATTACTAAAACAACATAATTGTAAACTTTTAAAGTATAATCATTTTTATTTTTCAACATTTTACGCATGTATCGATCATACTAGTGGGAAAAAGAGGCTCGACGGAGGCGAGTCGGGTTATGGGCTTCATCAAACCCTGAGAAGCCATGGGAATGGAGAAAGCAGAGGCGCTGAGGCAGATCATGACATATTCATGACAAAATTAAGTTCTGATTGAAACATTGTGTAAGAAACAAAATTATGTCTTTAGTGCAAGTACAGTAGGTTTTGGAGTGAATAAGAAGTTTTGTGTAGCTATCCTTGCACATTAAACCCAACATTGTGTAATTATTTGTATAATATACTTTCAGCCATGTTTGAATTGTAGCACAATGGTTTGAAGATCGCTTCATTTTTCTTTTCAATGTTGGAGCCTTTCTCTGTTGCTGAAGGTAAGATAATTGGGGCCAAAAGCCCAGACAGCACAAACTAACAGATGCTTTGCCTGATTACTGCAAAACATTGCCAAATTCCTCTGAGCTAGATTTTAGAATTTCCAAGTTGGATTGAAGACAAAGCTTCTTAAAGGAGGTAGATAATGGACAAAGCTTTCTTATGCAAAATAACACTGAATATGAGTTCTTTCTATTACAGAGTATCACAATTAAACCCAACCTCAGAAGCAAACTCAAAATTTACATTTGGCCTTATTTTGCATCCTCTTCCAATTCATCCGAGTTTGAATCACTTGCGTTATAACCTAATCAAACCAACCAGAAATCAATTAGGGCCAAGTAAGGTCACACTACTAATGATCAAGACCAACAAGAAATCAATTAGGACCAAGTAAGGTCACACTACTATTGATCCAACCAGCGAGAGAGAGATGAGTACCTGGAGGTTTATTACTCACTTTCCAAACCGAAGATCGACTTTTCGAAGCTCTATTCATCCAAGCCTGCCCCTAAGTACAGACAAATCACTACCGTCTTCAGAATGCACAACTCACAAGTTCAGGATGAGTTAAGAACAGAGTACAAACATAAATGGCATAGAGATTTAACCATACTTCACACACCCGTTTGCCCCGAAAAAAACAGAAGGGCTAAAACAACAAAGCAACCAAGCCCTAATGAGGCATCAAGAACACATTCGTCAATGCTTCATAGTAACAAGACCAGCAAAAACAGAATAATTCATTCGAAATTTAAAAGTTTTTCTACTTTTAGCCTAACTGATAATAATTTTCCCTCGAAAACTTAGAAGCCCAAACAAACAATATGAAGCACAGGACTCAAAAACCTTCCTTGCCTCTGTTTTACCAGTGACCGCATTAAGAACCAATCAATTTTCTAAATGAAAACAGAGCACTTAAACTTAAAGCCATTAACCTCCAATCCAAAAATGCACACAAAACAAATATAACAATTTGAAAGCAAAAACTAAGCAGAATCAAAGAAACCCAAAAATAAAATTCAAACCTTTTTGGCGTCTCTAGAAACGCCATAGCCGCTGTAATACATCTGACCCACCAAGACCTGCATGGAGCTATCACCCGCCTTGGCCTCCTTGAGCGTGTCCTGGAACCACCGTTTCACGCAGTCTGAGACCACCCGGGCCAGCGGAACCCGGCCCTGGCCCTCGGAGCTCTCCATCTTCAGCTTAATTCGCTCCGGGTCGACCCGAAAGCTCTCCGATTTGGGTGCTTGTGGGGGCGAAATTCGGACCTGCGAGACTTGCTTGGTGCGTCTGGGCCTGCCTGGGAGCTTGTCCGCAGAGACAACTCTGGTGAACTCTTGGAATCTGGTCGCTGAAGGAAGTGCCTTTCCCATGAACGACAAAAGCAAGCAGATTTTTTTTGGGGGGGGTGGTTTTATCGAAGGGATTTGGAAATGGAAAATGAGGCAAGGCAATTGGATTGTTATCGAGTTGTCATGGTTTGGGTTTTGGGTGTTTCTGGGATCTGAAACTACACCAGACTTTCAGATTTGTGCAAGATGGGTGATACTTTGGTGTTTGCATTGTCTTTTTTTGTTGGCGGCTTCCCTAATTAGAGAGACCTTTTCTTCTTTTCTGTATAATTAATTCAATAAACAAAAACTCTGGGGATTTACAGTTGTTCTTGTTCTGGCCTTCTCATGAACAACAGGCCTCCAGCTTCACCCAATTTATTTTTATTTGGGCTTTTTGATCCTAACCTGGGCTCAACTAAAACACGGGTCTTGAAGCTTTAGCTCTCTTCTTTGACAGGGGACGACAACAAGACAAGAAAACGAGTTTGATAAGGCTCGGTGTTGTCGACGTCAACAAGATAAGCTGACAATAGCCCAGCCCAGCACAGACAACAGATGCAAGAAGAAAGTGCTTTCAAAATTCTTTCCTTTTTTACCAAGGAAATGAATTTGGCCTCGCTTTTTGACAAAGTGCATGTCAACCTTTTCAATAAGTTGATAGTTAGGGATAGAAGGTGACATTTACATTAACCTTTTGTATATTGTGTTCGTCACATTGTCACGTAACGTTACTAATATACATGTTATAATATGTAAAAATGATTATTTTTTATTTTAAGATATAATATTAATAAATAAAACACATTATAATATTTTTGTAGATTAATAACACCACATGACAGTATTACGATGACACAAGAATTTCTCATGTCGTATTATGCAGAAAAAAACTAATCCATCTACGAAAAATGACTCTGGACCAAACTTGCTGTAATGGTGGGTTCCCAAATATGCATAGCCATAGCAATCTCCATCTGCGTGTGGATGATGCTTCGTCTACATGCATGCTGCTCTTTTCATGTATGTTTTCCTCCTCCAATCCTGTATCTGAATGGAAATTGGTTTTGTCTTAATCTAGTTTTAATTATGTGACCAAGCACAACACAACTGCACTCGAATCTCCAAGTTTGCTTCAACAAGTCTGTCGTTTGCAAAGACAACTTGGACAACTTGGACAAATGAAGCGAAGAACAAATTCCTTATATTCCAATTGCAATGCAAGCAAACAATTGAATATACCCAACTTGTGTTTATTTTATAAGCTTCGTTTTCGATCCTATCCTGCATCCCATGTCCGAATCAAGACACTGCTTTAGTTTATTATGCTTCTGGAAAATACGTAAGCTTTTATCTTTCTCCTCAATCTCATGGATTCTTCCCTTAATTAATTCAGGATAAAACGTGCTTATCTTAAGGGATAATTAACAACTTATTTTGGCAAAATATGTGCAACTAGTCAAAGATATCTATTTCAATTGTGTAATTGCCGTCTTCAAGTGTATTTGGACCTTAGCTTGCGCAAGTCCGATTTAGATTATACATTACTCAAAGACTTGGTAGATACCGTGCTTATGTTAAGATTTATGTTTTATTTATTTATTTATTTATTTTAATAGTACGATATTCTAAATTATTTTAAAAGAGGTGAACATAATGTCTTAATTAGCTGACATCTCTTATGTATGATTATATTTTAATTTTATTAGCTTCTCAAATTAAGGAATTTGTAGTCGCATATGATATGTAAATTCACAATCCAAGTAACAAATTTCCCGTATATACGTTATGGAAAAAGCTTCCCCAGATGTTAACTACGTTTCACGTGAAAATGAATGTAAAACAAGTATCTGTATGTGACATGTCTGGCTGCAGAAGAGAATCACGACGAAAGCACAAGTTGTTAATTAATTGAGTAAATTGACCATTTCTCATAAGTACCCCACAAAATGCGTAAAGAAATGATTGAAATCAATAAAAAAATTAGTGGAGATTAGACTCAACATGACGTGACTAGACTAGACTATTCACTGTAGCACGATTTGGATGGAATATGATAAAATGACCCGGGAATGATTATCAGTTTGATAAGCTGCTTTCTCAACCAAAACAAACAGTGATGAGAATTAGATGTGGGTTTATTTTCAAGTAATTATCAATCCATTTCCATAATCAACAGTCTTTATATCTAATAGGATAGGAGCATCAAATTATCAACATGGCCCTCTCACGATATCATCATTTCCGACCTTTTGAACAAAACTTTGTGGGTTACAGGTGGAAATCTCAGATCAAAGTCTTTTTTTTCTTTTTTTCCCCCACGCATGTTTTGTTGGGTCGGATAAAACTAATTAATTTCCCTCTCTTAATTATTAATATTAATAAGACTTTGGATAAAGGTTGAGAGTGACAATTCATGGAATATTTGAGGACATAGGAATAAATTCCACATAGATCCATTCAAATGTTGGATAGCTAACACGTTCCAGACTATGTCCAAATCCACCCTCTCCCACCTCGCCCAAATTGAGAGGTGGTTCGGGAATATACCTCTTGCTCAGCATATTTTTGTTCTTTCAAACCATAAATTTAATCTAAATAAGAGAGAAGACGTAGAGAACGAAAATCGAATTCTCACCGTGAATATGAGATAAACTTTCTGTTACTGAAAAATAATGAAAGTTGTGGATGTGGGACTATATTTTTCCGCACCTGTGTGCTTGTGCGATATTGAAAAAAATTCTGTTACAAACAAGTTATCGCATGCAGTTGATCAAAAAGACCAATCAAGGAACAGTTGAGATCTTGTCGGGTTGATGTCATCTTTTTAACGTTAAGTTTCATAGTAGTTGCAAAATGCTTGGATGATCATGAGACCTCCTCTCCTCTCCTCTCCTCTCCTCCTCATCAATTAACTTTTGATGAAAAAAAAAAAGCAGTATTTAAGCATAAATTATTATGGAGTTTAATCTATAAACAAAAACGGAACATCAGGACCCTCTCGAAGATGTTCTTTGTTTTTTTATAAAAAAATTCATACAAATAATTGAAACGACACAATGGACGACTATTATTAGGTTTGTTGCCTAAAAATCAATGGACACAAATGGCTGGCACAATAAATGGTCCCACAAAACAAAGAACATGATTGTCACGATATACATGTGACCAAATCTCTTGCAGTGGTTGAACCGTTTCAGTCCGACGCTCAAGATATGTTTCCACTGGACGGTGATTTGTGTATGAACGTCCAAGTGGACATTACCGCCCCCTACATATGCATCGGATGAAATAAAGCTGGAAGAGCATATCCACCGTACACGTGGCTTAGAGTTTTGTTGGTAAAATGAAAAGGAAAAATTGAATTGTTTCCCTTCGAATTCAAGGAGACTATTTACTCAGTTTTTACAATTTCCGGAGATCTTATCACTTGATTTTAGAAATAACCCTGATCACTCATGAATCCAGAACTCACGAGTCAACAATCACCACCTCGCCACTTTGAAACCGACGAGTGATAATATTCACTATTCATCATTGTCGCATAATACTGGTGGAGAATGTCGACAAATTCTTGCATCAATGTCAATCAGTCTAGTTGTAGTTGTTTCATTAGAGAGTTTTAAGTTTGATTCAAATGAACGGGAGACCGCTATATAAACGTTTAGGTTTCGTTTGGTTCACGGAATGAATTTAAGGAAAAATTATTTTCCATGTCATTTTTCAAGAGATGGAAAATGGAAGATTCATTTATTCCGTTTGGTAATGTTGGGAAAGTATTCGAGAGATAACACTTTATTTCTTGGGAGTTTCACTAAAACACCCAAAATGGGGATTGAAATTATAAAAAAACCCAAGCACTATTTAAACATATAAACACACCCAAAACCCATCATTACACACACTCAAAACCTATTTATAAACACACCCAAAAAGTTGACTTTAGGGTTGATTTTGGGTGTGTTTCTATGTTTAAATAGTGCTTGGGTTTTTTTATAAATACATGTCTAGGATTGGGTTTATTTATAAATTTGTATTATTTCTTTTCCCATGTTTGTTTTTTTTTTTTTTTTTTTTTTTTTTTTTTTTTTTTTTTTTTTTTTTTTTTTTTTTTTTTTTTTTTTTTTTTTTTTTTGGCTCCAACTATGGATGGCACCTTTAAGCCTTAACCACAACCCAGACTAATCCCCGTTCACACCGGGTCGGCCTGTAAGGAGTAAAGTGCTGGCCAAAGTGGTGACTCCATACGAGAGCAGGGATCGAACTCCTGACCTCTCTTAAGGAATGAGAGTGCCGAACCACTCACACCAACCACCTTGGTTTCCCATGTTTGTTTTGAGTATGAATGGAAAACAAAGTTGGTATAAATTTTTAATTATATCCATATTAAATTAAATAATAAAAGAATGCATTTAATGATATATTGTAATTCTAAATTGTTAATGGGGACAAAATAGTAATGAAAAATGTGTATTTAATGTTGGTTTATTTCTCTAAACTTTCCCATGAGGAGAATAAACAAAACTCAAGTTGGGAAGATGACTTTACTTTCCTTCTATTTTCTCATGAGTTAGGCAACGATTTTCCATGTCTGGACTTATTAAACATGAGAAAGTAATTAATTTTCTATCTCCAAATCTCTTTTTTCATAAACCAAACGGGACCAGGGAGTTCTATGTCTAATAATTGTGGCTTGTTTCACTCCGGTGACCAATAAAAAAGTTAGGTTCCACTGTTTGAGGGAATAGTGACACCACTTTTCAATACATGAACGGAGGATCTGAATACTGATTAGGTGCATTTTTTTAATGCTTATTAATGAAAATCGCTCGACGAGTTTTACTATGTAAGTTATACCTAACCGGCTTTCAAATCCTGAATCATCACTGGCTAAACGACAAGTGGAATGCAGTTCATTTACCAAAAGATGAGAGAGGTGGCACTTTATCTGCAACTCTTCATTATTAATACGAACAGTTTACTCTGCGAGTCTGTGACTGACAGACCCAGCTTCTGCGGAACTGGTTCTTCACCCTAGTTTTTTGTCCTCCTGTACAAGGGTTTATACTTGGCTTAAGCCTATATAATATATATTTGTAGGATACGAAAATAAAAAACCTTAGCATATTCGTAAAAGAATCCAAAACCACCAAAGAATATTAAACAAACACGTCTTTATTGAAAAAGGAGAGTACCATAATTCTACAGACGCTTCAGGATATGACCAAAAGAGTTTCCTCAACCCCATCGGCTCCACCCAACACCACAACCAGAAACACAAACAACCAAAAACAAACTAAAATGCAAAAACAACCACAAACAAACCAAACAACACCTAGCAAGGGGCTTACATTTCTACTACGACACCACAACTTCACAGTAGATTCAGCCCATAAGGTGCCTACACGTCAGCACCCTCTTATTTAAGTAAATACCAAAAGTAGAATCCCGCTGCACAGGGGCCCGCAGGGGATTATTGTGGTCTTTAGATTGCGAGGACCAGACCCGGCACGGACTTCCCGACCCGATCGGAGACGCTGCTCTCCCAAACGGACGGGCAATGGAACGAGGTAATCTCGGCCGTCGATGAGGAGGACTTGGAAGAGAAGCTGGACGGCGAGGATTGAGCGGAGGAAGAGGGACAGGTGTTGTTACCGAGGCGGGTTACGGTGAGGGAAGTGTTGAAGTACTCCCTGACCTGGGTGACTATCCCATGAGTGACGGTCCAGGCGTGGACCCAGGAGATGGAGCAATCTCGGTCGCAGCCTTCGACGAGGACGGTGGGCCCGAAGCAGGCGAAGGACTGGGGACTGAACTGAAACGATTCGTTTTGGTCGCCGGTGAGGAGGCGCATCAAGAACTGGTGGGTCGGCGGACCATGGAACCACCACTCGATGTCCGGAGCTACAATCTGGTGCACTTTGTGTACGTCACGCGAGCTCAGGGCTTCATAGAGGGCGAGCACCACCCTTTTATTACTGGAATCACTGTCTTCCAGAGTTTCCTGAGAGTTAGCCAGTTCTAGCCTAAGCACCCGGGCAGCTTTTCTCAACACAGAAATGGGGGTAGAGGGAGAAAGGGAAAAGAAATTGGAGGTTTAGAGAGAAGAAGTATTGAGATTTTGTCGTGAAGAAATGAGAATGGGCTTTTGGGAGAAGATGAAGGGGTCTTTTATAGAATTCGTGGATTGTGATTTTGTGATTGGGTTATTCTCTACACCCGTTTGTACGATCAGGCTATTGGAATTGGCCAATCAGAGTGCCGATTTTCAATTATGGATTTCGATGCGCCTCGGGATGAGTGACGTGGCGTGTTGTGATGGGTTTGGTGGGCTGGACTACGTGGCATGAGAATAGGGGGGCGCTGTATTTTATAGGTACGCGTATCGCCAGGAGTGAGGAAGGTGAAGGGCGAGGGGGACACGTGAGAGAGAAACAGTCAAGCCAACTTTTCTTGACAAATTGGGCCCACCTAGTTGTTTTCTTTTGCTTTTAAACCCAACCTAATCGTTAATGCGTTAATCTTATATGTTGTTGAGAAGTTAAATCTTAATTGTTACGCTATTGGCTTCGTGAGTCGTCACTGGCTACGAATTTATTGAAGTTTTTCATTGACCAAAACATCAAAGGGTTTATTTTATTGACCACGAATCTATTACATTATTTTTGTGGATAACTTTTTGTTTTCCTAATTATTTAAGAGTTACTGATTAGTTGAAGTTGAAAATTAGGAATAACAATTTTCCTCGCGGGTAAGACTCTTCGTGGAGATTCGACCCAAATAGGTTGGGTATGAAGGATAAAAAAAAGGTATGGGAACGAGTACAGGGATTTTTTTGGGTATGATATTTTAATTCCCGACCCGAATCTTCCTTGTTTAGAATATATATATATACACACACATATATATTATAATAAATGTGATATTAAAGTGATTGTGCGGACTAAATTTTAAATTTTAAAATATATATTTATATAATTTATACAAATCTTAAGCTACACTACTTATATATTTAGTTAACTTCTAGTCAATATGTAAACATTCTTATACGTAAATATTATATATATTCATTATCTTGCCCTAATTCTTTTATTTTTTTTTTCTTTCAACAAAGTTGTTTTATATTGATTTTTTCTCCTATAATGGGGCGTGTCGGGGAAACCCATTCCCCAACGAAAGTGGTAATGGGGAATCCCTGATATAAATATTATTGGTATGAAGGCGAGAATGAAAATGTGGCTTAACCAAAACGGTGGGTAAAAATCAGTTGGTAACTCCAATCCACAGTGACAATCTTTTCCCTGTTACGTTGCTTTTTGTTTAATTCGAAATTTAGGTATTGGGTGAACAAAATTGGGGGGTTGAAAACTGAAGCCGATCGATCTTGAACTTTTCAGTAAAGTAAAGCAGCAGTGTGCGGAGGGGTGGGGGCAACTGGACCGATGCAAAGAATAATAACGTAGTTTACTTGAAAGCGAGGGGTTTGCCTTTGTAAAGTTGAAGGATCCTTGTTCCTCACTTTCACGTTGGGTTCGGATGTTTACATTATACCCGTTGTATACTCTTAAGAGTGTTATAATAAAGCATCTTTTCCACAAAAAACAAAAAATTGAATGAGGTCCACAAAAATGGCATAGTATGGTAATAGCCAAGTTGCTCATATAGTCAATCTGTCATGGAATGGGATGGGACCAAAATGCTTTTCTTCAAAGTTCAAAGTTCAAAGTAACTAATTATCTATTAATTTTCTCAGAAATTGATGTCACAAAACCAGTCGAAGACGGCATATTAATTATTAATTTTTAGTCCGTGCCTACGGAGAAAAACTTACATATACCGCACTTTCATACAAATCCCTCTCTTTCATCGCAAATTATATGAAACATGTTACATAAGAAGAAGTTTTACTCGTCCCAAGAAGCAATAAGCATTGCATGTAAACTTTTGATTATTAGTCCAGTCCAATCCATTATCGTAGGGGATGTTTGTGAGTGCAAAGCAGTTTGGGGCTCGGTTCGCCCATCCATTATTAGGGACACAAATTGATTTTGGATTTTCCAGTAGAGACAAGTACTGAATTTGTATTGTCCAGTCCACTCTCCAGTAGAGAGGAGACTAGAGAGTAGAAAAAGCCATTATGATGAATTAGCATTTAGTACAATGCTAGACTGGATGCCACTGATGACTTGAATCCTTGTTTTTTTTTGGGTCGAACGGATGCCACTGAATCCAGACCACATTGTTTTGTCATTGACTCATTTAGAACCAAGGGAACCAAACCATTAAAAATTAAAATGAGAAAAGAAGAAGAAGAAAAGACGGGTCCTGCTTATCATGGGATCCAAATCAGACAGCTACAACAGCTCCAAGTTTACCAAACATGGAATGCATCATCATGGCTCTCCATACACCCTCCTCAATTCACTTTTTGAAAACAACAGGTTCACTCGCCCACAGTAAATAGGTTGAATTGAAAGTAATTCACCAAGTCAAAAAAAGAAGAAGTTGAAAGGTAAATTAAGGTCACCATGATTCATGTCATAGAGGATGCCACGTATGCCTAGCCACTGCCCCACTAGTTGTGCAGTGCAACCAAAGTGGGTTCCGATATTATTTTCGTCACTTTCCCTGGAATCACATCTTTTCTTCTTTTTTTTTGGAGAAAACTTTAATGCCTTTTGGATTCTCCTTACTCATCCATGGAGCTAGTACACAGGTTAGGTTTTGGTAGGTTTCAATTTGGGGGTTCTTTAAAACCCGGGCAGGTAAGAAACTACCTAATCCCCAAAAACATTTGTCATAAAATTTTCTTTTTTATCGAGTAAGAAAGAAAAATACTTGACTACTTCTTCGTCTTGTAATTTGCGTGTGAGGAGAAACGACTTCTTATACTGTAAGGAGCCGAGCAGTGTTCGTAAAGAAATGCATATTAAGTATTAACAAAACCATGAGACATACCCTAAGCTATATTATCTACTAATAGGCCTATAAACACACAGAATCAAAGGAAAGTAAATAAATACAGTCAACTAAACCGAGCTTTCGGTTAATGAAGGTGCTAAAACAGTGGATGTGCCTTTTCCATATGGCACACATTTTAACCTGATTAAAATATTAAACATTTCAGGAAAACATGGAGTCCTCATCATCTCCCAGTTGTCTTTCGGAACCGGCCTTCCATGGCCGCTTTCGGCAGCTAACATCACCAAATATAAAATTCTAGACTACGAACTGTCAACTTGTCCAAAGCATGCCAAGCAACCAAACTACCACTCAACCCATCTAACACATTACAATTCTGCATATAACAGACAAAATTGGCAAAAGAATCTGCACAAGAGTATAGGCGTAGCTAGGGAAGGGCTTATACTGGAAATTCATAAGAAAATAAATAGTCGAAGATCGAAAAAGAAAAATGGTGAAAAGAACAATTTACCAGACAAGTAAAAAAGCAAAAGAACGTAAGAAGAGTTCGAAACAAGAGCAAATGACTTGGTTTCTGCTTATGCTGATTGATGGTGGAGAAAAACAAAAGTAAAATTGTTCCATAGATCCCTAAACCAACTCCACGTGCATGTCACTGCTTAATGAAAGCATGTCCTCTTTGCTGCCATATAATACCAGAAATCCTAGTAGGAGTGGACCATATATGGCGTAAATGCCATTCTAGAAGTCTGTAATTTGAGCACCTTAGTCACCAAATTCTAATGAATATCCATCATACTCTTAGAAAATAGGGAACAAATAAAAAACACGAAACTGGCAAACATGAATATCCACCATGTAAGCTTACAAGACAGTAAACCCAACAGCCATGAGGATCGCAGTCACTCCTGTCTGTGGTGACCTCAGCATGTACTCATCGATCAACACATATTCCTTCCTTCACCACCTCTATTTGCATTTGCATTCATTGTGATTCTTAGAAAAAAACTCTTAAATATTGGACAAAACATTTCCTGGTTTCCATTGCCTAATATTGTCCAAAACTTGTCAAAACCCTGCTGCTTAAAAGTCTTGCAAACTGTGTCCTCTCTTTTCCAGTTATCATCCTTCCTGAATATCATCAGTAGATGATTGAGCAAAAATGATATTCAATTTTCTCTAATTGTGTGACCAACATCCACTATAGATTTTATTGCTCTTTATAGTCCATTGCGCCTCAATAACAGAAGCTATTTCTCTTTACCATCTACATGTCACCAGTCTTAACCACTAGATTAGTTATTGTAGTTTTGTTATCATTCATATAATTCATTGCTAACCCAAACCCCTAGTGGGTGGAACTGCCTGAAGTCAAGACTAGTCTAGAGCTAAAAAACAAGCATCCGTTATGGTTTCGGAATAAGAAAGAAGAGCTTCCAAGTTGACTCCTGCTTGTACAGAACCATATAAAAGTTAACGAGATTTTAAGCAGGCCAAACCATTCTCAGAAACTCAACCACAAACGCAGATAAGAAGAATTTTAATCAAATATTTTTTTCTCAATAGATTAAAAGTAAAAGAAAGAGAAAGAAAACCACAAATATATTACTCAGTCATACACAGTAAACATAAGAGTTCTAAGTCAGATAAAAGCAAAAGAAGGAGAGAAATGCGCAATTATATTACTCCAACAGAAATATTGCTCAGTGGAAATAATATAAGTAGATCATTTATTTGTGCCTGAATTGTACCATTAAACTATCAGCTATCACATGTTTAACTAATGGTGAAAAAAACAAAAGAAACTTGTTTAAAAATTTAATTCTACGGAAATTCATATACAAATCACAACGGTATAGAAATACTATCTTCATTTGTGGGGCTCTGTACCCTCCCTTTCTATCAGCGAGGGTGCAGGTGGGGTCATAGTTTCATCCTTACCTCTTACATAAGACTCTTCTTTCAGTGTGGAAAGTGGCCTATCTGGACTATAAAATCCCTTTGAAAGTCTGCTAGGACTTGGAGAACCACCAACGCTAAACTTAGTTGGGCTTGAGTTGCTCCCCAAAGGAGAATTTGGAGCAGATCTAAATTCAACCACTCCATCTTCACGAGCCAAAGGTGAAATTGGTAGCTGGCTGCCACTATCCGTTTGTTTTCTATAAAACTTTTCTTCTACAATGTCATAGGAATTCCCAGTCCTCACTTCCTGAGCAAGAGAGCACCAACAACAGCAAAGCCACAGCGTGCAATCAGCCAGTGCTGGTTCACCAAAACAGAAGTTATAAGAAGGCAAACTGAATCTCTTTCTCATTTGGATCCTCCAAAAGCCACCATAGAGCAAACCAAATACACAGAGAACAAGCCCAGTAACTCCAAGAGCCTCCCGAACAGTCTCATTGTCTATATTAACAGCAGCCAAATTAAAAATCCAGAAGGGAGCCATGCAAAACAGAACAAATGTCATAATGTGAACATACATGTTCCCAAATCCAAGCCTCTCCATATTCCAGCCGAACACACAAAAACCACAAAACAGTGAAAGATATGCTAGAGAAATATCATCCCAAATATCAAGTACCCCTCCATTCCATTGTGGTCTATTCTCAACGACACGCTGTTCATTCCTTGCTGCAAAAGAATATTTTCTCTCAAATGATTTTAACCTTAACCTTTCTTGTCCTTCACCGGTGCCAATCCGAACCTGTGCTTCCTCATCCACCAACTCTGAATCATAATCCTTCCCAAGGGGACTGATAATGTTGTATATACCAGCAAATGCAGGGGCACCAATAGCAAAAGTTATACATATTCCAACTCCTATGGCTGGTCGTTGAGATCTCCTGTAACCCAGGTTTAAGCCGCAAAGAGCATATTGACCAAAGCAATTCAAATGAAGAAGACCAACAACCACCATCATGTGGGCCCATTCATGTGGCTTGTAAGTCCCATTTTTACAGTAAATCTTTCTAAGTCTAGAAATGTCTTCTGGTTTCCATCTACACAGAAGTACAAGGTGGTAGAACCGCTTTGGATGTTGGTACAAACACATAAGAGTAAAAAGTGCATTGAGAATTTGATTATTGACTTCAAACCATGCATCTCTTTGGGACTTCTTGGGTATTGCCTTGTTCAACATTCCAGTCATGACAAGAAACAGAATTGCACCCGAAACAGCAACACAGGTGATCCACACAAAAAGAGCCATGTTCATTGGGTTCCTAATCCATTGTTTGCTCATTTTCATGAGTGAAACCCAATCAATTTTCCGGGAAAAAACCCCGTTGATTCGTTCTTTAAAACCATGACCAATCGAAACCACAGATCTTGAGATCTCATCTCTCTCCTCAGCTAGGCGCTTGAATCTTGCAGATGCAGAACCAAATTTGAGGAATCTTATTCTATTAGGAACAGCATCAGGGAACCTTTTTGGAGACTTTACATTGCTTAACAATGTCTTCTGAGATATTGAAACGTCAAAGGGGATCTGAGCCTTCACTTCACTGCCATTAGATTCTTCAATTTCCTCTTTGTGGTTTCCATTATCAGTTGAAACCATTTTCAAATCAAGAACAAATTTTTCCAACCAATATCAGAGTTGTGGCATCAAGGTCCCAACGTGTACGTTTTCTTCAATATTTCCACTGAGGTTGAAAGTTGAAATCCGGGTAATACATCACATGGAATATTGAGCATAAAAGAGTTCTCGGAAAGAGGAGAAGCAAAGAATCTACAAGTAAAGAAACATTGAAACAGAAGACTTTATCCCGGAAGCAACCCCAATAACCAAAACCATTAACCAAGAGTAAACTATCATATATAGAATTCGACCCAGTTGACAAAACACAAAACATGAGGGATTCGACCCAGTTGATAAAACACAAAACATGAGCATAACCTCATGTAAAGAACAAGAGGCTGCCACAATAGCCCTTACAAGCTAAGCATCACTATTAATTAACAACCATAATTTTACAACGAAAGGTAAGCATCACACTTCAAAATCCAGAAACTGATTCAAAGAACCATCCTTTCATCAAGAGAGTAGTCACAGAAACAATGGGAAAGCACCCAGAACGTAAAATTTACACATTTTGTTTTATATTAAAAACGAAGATGATTGATGGCCAGATGAACATACGCAAGAAGAATTAATCAGATAAAAAATTGCAACTTTAATAGTACAGTGAAGAAATGTAAAATCTACTGTACATACAAAAAAGCAAAGATTAAGGCATACCTAAAAAACGACGAAGAAACATAAGAGAGTGGAAGAAGCTTTGAATTTGGGTCCGAATAGAAATTGAACACCTCTGTTAGTAAATAATCAAATAGCCTCCTCCATTGAATTTGAGGTTGCTAGTCGCTAAAAAGGACAAACTGCTCAAGATTTTGCAAGTTACAATAAGATCAGGTATGGCGCACTTGCAAAAGTGGGTGGCGGGGGCCGACTTCATGAAAAAAGAAAACATCCAAACGGCGTCGCTTTGTATGTCTTTGGCCTGCTGTTACGAACTACGTCGTTTCTGCTCCTCGGGCTTGCTTGCCATTGCTGCCCTTTGATTGAGGTGAAAGCTGAAAGCTGAAAGCTGAAAAGCATCTCAACGGAGCGATGTCATGTCATGTATTAAAAATATTCGAAGCTTGGCATCATAATCAACATTGAATAATATTAGCTGTTTTTGGCGCTGGAACTCTCCTAGTTGCGCAGAAAAACTTGTGTGAAATGATTCCATTAGACACGTGGAATGGAGCCATTGGACTTGTTGTTCTGTATTTTGCGTTACCCTTTGGTGAAGGTCAACTGGTCAATCATGCATTTCCCAACCACTTGGACAGGATGGAGGAATTCTCCCATTGCTGAAATTGTCACAGTCAAGCTCAGGATCTAGCATAATCCCTCTATGAAAATGAAACACGAGCACTCAAGACTATGAGCAACGCTATGGTCAATTGTATATGCGTATGTTCAGTTAATTTCTGATCGCCGTTGTTTGCGAGAAACGCCTTTTGTCAACAATCAGAAACTACACGCCTGCTTGCTGATGACTAATCTAATTGTGACATGATTGATGTTTCATGATCTTAATGAATTGGTGACACCATGTAGCGGTGATGCGACAGAAAAGTTTCTTGCTTACCAACCAATGCTCATTTACTTGACAAATTGATACGAGTGTCAAAAGTGAACATAAATCCCATACATTTTAGAAGCAAAGGCAATTCATACCATGGCTGTCGAATATACATACATAAATCCCATCGAAGCTCATAAAAAGTCAAAAACACTCTGATTAAAAAAAAATCCAAAAACAACTACAATTTAATACCAGTACATTGCCCATGATCATAAAATTCAATCTTCAAGAACAAATGGAGAACCACACAACATTTCATAACTTTCGAACTCAGGTAAGATCATCCTCCTCCAGTTCCTTGGATTTCAGCTTTTCCTTCACTCTCAGCAGTAAGGTTGTCTTCCATGAATCCTACACATAAATTCACACAGAACATCATAATAAGAATGCGTCATTTCGACATTGGATTGAAAACGTTATAAGCTGAAGGAAACGCAAAGAATGAACATAGGTTTCTAATGGAACCATAGTATCACATTTGAAGAAACATACCAGTGGGGTCATACTATCAAATTCCTTAACCACATCAGTGAACTTGGCAACGTCTTCCTCATCAACCGATGCTGCAATATCCTGCCACAAAACAAAAGATTTCTTCATGACAATGACTTCCTCAAAATAGTGATCTTGTTTGGTGATCAAATTACTACTTTTAAACAAAATAATCTGAACTGAAATTCTTCCAATATCAGAGTAACTCACCGCTAAGAACCTGTATTCCCTTGTTCCTGAAAAAGTAGGATCTAATTCCTGCATAAGTGCAAACATTATGTAAGTACGCCAACTGATACAGTACAATATCAAAATCCTAAACAAGAGCAAAATTTAGACCTGATATCGCTCTAATGCATTGGTGATTGCAACAGAATCTCCTTTACAAAGTTGGCATATTCCAGCATTGAGAAGATGCCCTTTAACTCCATACTTGAGCAAGTTATTGTTGAGTGAGTGCCGAGCAATTTCTTCATAGATTTCAATAGACTTGGGATACCTGCAAAGTAAAACACAATTTTCATTTATTTTCCCACATTTGCATCAATGAAAAGCAATAAGTATGTCTCCTAAATAAACTGAAAAAAGGTTACAGCTTTGTATGATTATTCATTTTAAAGTAGAACAAGGTTCTAATCAGATTTTTTATTTTAAAAAAACAAGTAATGCTGGAAAAGTAGTAAGAATACACACAAAATGCCATTTAAAGTAGAACAAGTTTCTAATTAAATAAGAATCACCAAGTAAAGCAGGAAAATGGCAAGAATACACACAAAATGTTTGTGCTATCAAATGCTGGGTAGACAGACTTACTGTTCAATCTGAGCAGAAAATTGAGCAACTTTCTGCTTGCACTGATTGGCCGAAGTTGTTACTTCTTCATTTTGGAAGAAATCAGCTGCCCTTTCAAAGAACTCAATAGCCTTCTCAATGTTTTGTTCAGATTCATATAGTTCGGCAATTTCCTGCAAAGGGAAAAATGTATCCCATGTTACAGAATGACATTTATGGTTTCCATAACATCATAAACTACAGACGTATTCTGCAGATAAGCATCAAGGCCCATACGAGTTCCCATCTTCTATTCTTTTCTATTACATACTCTATCTCCTATTAAGTTATTTCAATCATTTTGTATTAATTCATCCCATGTTAGTCTTTAACAACTTCTTGATATATTCTACCTTCTATTTTAATTAAGCTTTGGTTTTGGGTGAATTTAGCAGTCTACATTGTATTACTCTATCTAGAACTAGCTTCTCTAATTGTCAGAGCAAACAAAGTTAGGATGGAAAAGGGAACTGCACACCATTGCAAGCAAAAATTTAAAATACCATCTCAAAACAAAAGATGGATTTCCATAAAGCTGTGAAAACAATACCTTATAATATCTTGCAGCCATATTAAGCCTTCCAATATCACACAGTAAATTTACAGCCTGCTCTAAGCAAGAAATGGCCTCTGCAGAAGACAAGAATTAAGATTATACTATTCATAAGTAGATAATTAAAAATGGAAATGCAAGCAACAATGGTTTAAAACTATAGCATGACCAAACTATATAAATTCCATTCCACCAAAGTAGTCGTAGTACCATATAATAACAAGATGAACTAAAGGGAAAGTACTTAACACTAACCAACTACTCTACCCAAGTAGCTTAGTTTGATTTAAACTGTTTCAAAAGCCATGATCCAGCTAACACGGCTGAAGTTCCTTTTAGCCTAACAAGGGATAACCAAAATATCTATGACTTACGGTGCAAATGGAATTAACTATGTCAAATTTTGTATTTCTAATAAAAACAATTTTATTTCAGATGACTTTTTCAAAATGTCTAATTCCAGACTGAAGCTTGTATATGTGAGCCATCTCCTTTTGCAAAACTGAAAGCCTAAGCAAACAGGTTGGCTCATATTCTTGATTTTCCAGATGATTATTTCCCCTTCCAGGACTTTGTGGGCTGTGAGGAAGCATCATAAATGTAAGATGTAACATAATACAAAACATATACATACCATTTACAGATGATTTCTTGTAGCAATGTGCAGCATCAACATAAGCTGTGGCTGCTTCATGTTTGCTGTCAGACTGTAATGGAAAAGCATCACTATCTTGTTTTGTTAAACACAATTAAAGTAAAAGAAATTGCCTAGTCCTAAACATCAAAATCAGGGACCTTCAAATGACAGTTTGCCAACTTGACATATGTTGCTCCAGCTTTGTCCCCTGAAATATCATATTGCAAATATTAAAAAGCCATTAAAGTGGCCAGAGAAAAAAATTCAGTTTCAACAACTCAGTGATACTGTAATTGAAATAACCACCACAGGACCAAAATGATATGAGGTTTCTTCTCTGGCAGGAACATACCACATAAAGCTTTATATTCAAGCTATTAACAAAAAAAGTTTGCAGCTTTCAAACTTCAATCTATTTAAACAACCCAATCCAACTTTCAAGCATCAAATCCATCACGTTTTACACCAATAAGCAAATTCATCAGAGCGCCAAGCCACTCAATTAAAGACTATCCATTTTCCATATTATTCAATTCAAGAACTCCAATTCAAACCAAATTCAAGCCTTTCCATAAAAAGGAGATCCAAACAAACCCTAAAAGGTCAAAAAGAACAGAATTTGTTTATCAGATCTAAAATATGAAACACTAATCATCCAACGGAGAAAAAAAAATTGCAGGAAAATCCATTCTCATTAAATCAAGACACACATTTGTGATCAAAACCCACGCTTGGGTAAATGCAATCGCCCCAAGGCTATAGACATCAATAACCCCCACTAGGAGATCCCCAATTATTCATCTAGCTGTGATTATCATTCCAATTACATTTTCTCGGCAAGCAAACAGACCAATAAGGAAAATGACGGAGAAAATAGCCGATCGCGAGAAAATAAAGGAAGTAGAAAGGGGAAAACTCACAGGATTTGCCGAGCTTGTAAGAATTGGCAGATTTATCGAAGAGTTCTGCGGCGTCTTCATGTTTGGAACCGAAAAATCCCCAGCTACTCAGTTTCTTCTCTGCTTTCTTTTCGAATTCCTCCGCCCTAGCAATATGATCACCCATTCTCTTCAATCTTTCTTTTTTCCTTTTTAAAATCTGATTTCTGAGTTTCTGAGTTTCTGAGCCGCAGAAACGAAGGCTAATAAGTGAAAAGAAAAAACAGAGGTCGCGACGGGAATTAATATTGTCAAGCAAAGTTCTCGAAATTTCAAGGAAGGCGAGCCTGGTCACGTAACACGTTAGCCGAGGATTTTTCTAATTAATCTTAACTTTATGATTAATCTCAAATTTCTCGACTTTACTTTAATTATTTTCCGCCGATCTCGTATTTAAGCGATTTATTTCAAAATACCAACTAAATGGAAAAACTTAACCCAAAAAAAATAAAACTTGAGTTATGTAACATTGTTGAATGGTCACTTGACTAGGTACGCCTTGAAATTTAATTTCCCACCTAGCTACTCATTTGTCATTGTAACAAACACCATCATTGAGAATTCAATTTTTCATTATTCTCCAAGCCAAAGGTGATATGCTAGACAATTCAAGTTTTCAAGTTTTCATTATTTTCCAATGTAACAAAACCATTATAAGAAAATGACAAACGACAATGATGATACACACGCCGAAACTATATGTCGTTTCTTAAATGTAAATTGTGTAAAAAGGTATGATAGAGAGAACTTAGGTTGACCTTGTAATAGTGTAAAAAAACTAAAACCCACTCTAAAACAATATGAAAAACTCTCTCAAAACTAAATAAAAACTAAACAACTAAGAGAACTAACTAGGAAAGCAATTCATCTTTAATTAAAAAAACAAAGCAGCTAACTTGCACGCACGTTTTGGAGTCGTTTTACCTTCTAAAAAAAATATGAAAAATATGGGAAATGTAGCTCTATCTTTTAGATTTCTAGATATATATCATAAATCACTTGGAAAAATCAAGATAATCTCGAAATCTTCGATAAAAATACCAAACAAATTGAAGAAAAAAAAATTATTGAGGAAAAACTTGAGTTATGTAACATTGTTGAACAGGTCAGTTGGCTTGGTACGCCTTTAAATTTAGTTTCACACCTAGCTACTCATTTATCATTGTAACAAACACCATCATTGGAGAATTGTCTAGCATATCTTTCCTTTAGCATTGTAAAAAATGAAAACTCGTATTACTTTAGCATATTCTTAGAACATTCCTGAAGTAATCAAAATATTGTGTGTCATCCCTTTTATTTGTGACATACGAACCCAAATTTGACTGGAGAATGAAGGCCCAACTCAAATAGTTTTCTTTTTGAGAAGATATTGGGCTCTCCAACAACTTGAAGGGCTATAGTGGGTTAAACCAAACCAAAGCTTCTCATCTTCTTTGGGTTTTTCTATTTAAATCCTACAATTTTTTTTTTTTGGTTCACCACAATACTTAAATTATTAAGCTTTTGAGTTTTATTATTATGTAAAAAGACAAAAAAGTCATCCAACTTGATACTTAGGCCTAGTTTGGGATTGCTGCCGCTTTAAAAAAAAGCTGCTTCTGCTGTGCTTTAAGAAGAATCAGCTGTAAAGTAAAGCAGTTAAACGTTTGGTAAACTGTAATTTTAAAAGTGCTGTGAGTATGAAAAGCAGTGTCAGAGCGTTTGGTAAATTTTACCGTAAAAGTGTTGTAACTATTTATAATGACTAAAATGGACATGATGCTGAAAGTGCTTTTTACTAATCTGTTTGGTAAAAAATAAAACTGTAAAGTGCTTTTATACTTTTCTCCCTAAAAATTATATTAATCTTTGCTTAAAGAAAAGAAAAATTCAAATTGAATAAACTCCAACAAAGATAATTATGTATTGAATAAATTCCAACAAAGATAAAGAGATCACCACGGTAGTAGGTTCATACACCATCCTTGATATTGAATAAGTAATAAACATTTTTTTAAGGTTTGAATTGTAGCAATAAAAACAAATTGAAACTAGGCTTAAATAAATGGAAATAAAGAAAATGTCTAAGAAGATGCATGCATTAAACTTGCAGCAATCTTGTTCCTTAATGTTTCTAGTTCTTGTGCTCCAGGCCCTTGAGTAATATGATATTCTTCTTGTGCATCACCCTCCATCTCCATTGCATTTGGGTTGTCATTCACTTTGTCAAAATGAATATCACGTTGGGCATGCCTCCTTATATAGTTGTGAAGTGCCATAGTTGCAATTACTATCTTCACTTGCTTATCGAATGGATAGCTAGGCATGTCTGAGTAATGTGATAATATTTGTGAGTAACCCGCATCCACAAGATAATATTTTCCTGTAACCAATAAGATATGTTTAATTATAATATAAATTGAAAGTGAAAAATTTGAAGTTTAATGATATGCACATATTTGAAACATTACCATTTGGGGGTTTGGGAAAATTTAAAGCATTATTTCGTAACGCTGATAAAAATACTCTTGTATCGTGTGCAGTGCCTTCCCAACCTGCACATGCAAATATGAATTGCATGTCAAAATTACATGCACCCATTATGTTTTGAGTCGGTATTCCTTTCCTGCCAATATATGGTACTTGATCTTCATGAGGTATTGAGGCTTTAACATGTACGCCATCTATAGCACCAATGCAATCCTACAAACAATAAGAGAAACATTTCAATAAATATTACTTTGTTCCTAAAACAAATGATAAATTGTTGTATCTAATTTTTACCTTAAAATGGGGCATATATCTTGAATCTCTCAATATCTCTTCCGGGACTCCCTTAAACTCAGGATCCAATGGTTTTATGATATCAACGGCCATAAGGCATACAATATCAAGTAATTTACCAAAGAAATATTATATTACAAGTATGCAGATTATATAAACATAACATTTGAATGAAGAAGAAGATGAAGAAAAATAAAGCCCATTGACAACCAATGGAGCCCTCGCAAACCAGTAGAAAAATAAAAAAATAAAAAAATAAAAAAGCAAGAGCAGCACGTATATAAAAAGTTTGAGAGATTGAAGAGATTGAAGAATCTACCTTGTGAAAGAGATTGAGAGAGATTGAGAGAATGATTGTCTCCAAACTTGGGAGGCTACGTGAAGATGAACTTTGGTGTCTGTAGATTTGAGAGAAATACGTGAGGATAGATTTCTAACCTAATAAGGGTATTTGTGGAATTGCAAAAATTTCATTAAAGGGAGCGCGCTGTTTCAATTAAAAGCAGCTTTAAAAAGCAACCCCGAGGTTGCTTTTAAAAGTTGCTGTCAAAAGACCATTGCTTTTAAAATAAGCAGGATATTTTATTTTTACCAAACACCTTAAACTGCTTAACTTTAAAGTTAAGCAGGTTTTTGGGGAAAAAAAGCAATCCCAAACGGGGCCTTAATCCTAATACATCTATACACACACTCCACCACTCTTCATATTAGGTTTTAGAAAAACACAAAAACATAAACTCATTTACACCTTATTGCTAAATTGCTATTTTCTTTCAATCAAAGAAACTTAATACACTCTCATCTTTTCTTCACAAATCCTAAATACGGTATGCAAATAGTGGCTTGTAGGTCGTCAATTGAATTTGACAACAGTGTTTTTATCTCTTTAAGTGACGTAAGATTGAGGTGAACTTAGAGTGGTGAGGGGTGTGGGGGCTTTTCTTTCCAACAGCTACTGATGGGGCTGGGCTGCTGTAAAGAGCCAAATGTGTGAAATTGCCCCCGAGTCTAAGTTTAAGGATCAGACCCCAAGAGTGTTTCGAAAGGGTAGCTGAGCATTTGGAAACACTTTGGTCTCCTTCACCAATGAAACCAATAGTTGCTTACAGATAAATTCTTGGCTTGGCTTAAAAAGCTTGTGGCATGGAAGCTAAACACTCATGAGTTTAGCATGAACGAGAGAGAGCTGTGATTTCTTATGAGTAACAAAGGTTTAAAGCAAGGGGGAATGGATTTTAAAAGGATTCGTTGAGGGGAGAGAGGGGAAGAAAGATGAGGGAGGAGAAGTAAGTGGTTTAAGCAATTTTCCGGCGGCCTGACAAAAGCTCTGTCAGACTCTGGAATGGCTTGCCATAAGAGAAGATGGGAAGATATGGAGGAATATGGCTCGAAATTAAAGGGTTCCAAGGATGAGAGGTGATGCTTGCTCTCCCTGGATGTGGTTGCTTGCCTTCAATTGAGTTGTTTTGCTGGGTAGAAAATGTCTCCCTTTTATAGGCGCTGGAAGCTCATTCTTTCCAAGAAAACCCTAGTTGGTTCTCTCCAATTTTGCAAGGTTTTCTAATTTATTTATCTTATCTTCCTTTGATTCAACCTCTTTTTATGAAATCTCCCTCAATCCAAATACATATAGACAAGATTTTTGGGAGCTCTAGAGTCTTTCCGCAGCTGTCTCTGTGGCAATCTCCTATATTTGGCTACCATATCTCATTCTTTCCTCCCTTATTTCATGGCAAGAGTTGGTAGGAGAAATGAGTGGGTAATGACGCTGGTCTAAATGGTGTTTTGCTCAAGTATCATTTGGTTTTTTTGAAGGCTTGTGTTGGGATTTATCTTTGGCCATGTGCTGGAGATTCTCAGCAGCCTGCATACATAGGTAACTTTTGGCTTTTGTCATTGTTTTGTCTCCAACCATGTGCTGGAGATTTTCAGATATTTTATAGGTCATTTGAGCCATTTTTTTAAGGTAATGGGCTAGTTCACTAAGGAGATGGGCTAACTTTCTAAAGTAATTGACTATTTTACTAAGGTGATGGGTTAATTTTCTAAGGTAACAGGCTACTTTTTTTTTCTCTTTCATGTGTACCCACATATTTGGGCTCAAAAAATAGGTTTGAGTTTTTGGGCTCCTAAGCAGCCCAAAACTTCTACTTCTTGGCCCATCAATGAGCCTCGTGAATGCTCGTAACTATTCATATCACAACCTGCTCAGCAAGCCCCAGACATTTGCGTGGCTTGGGCCCACTTAAGCTTGTAGAGTGGCGTGCTGCTTATTTGCTTGGTGTGAAACGTGTGTAAGTGCATATGACGAACTCTTGCGTACCCAAGTTGAGTTTCTTCCTAAGTTAGGTGTCGTATTGGGCTAGAAATATATTTGAGCCCAGCCTTGAATTTTTGGGCCTCAACAAGGGATAAAATAGCGGGATGTGGAGTGTGGGGTGTGAGTTGATGAGTTTTTAATTTTTTTTTTCTTTCGTTGAGTGTGTATTTAGAGGTAGTTTGAGAAAATAGGGGGTTTTCTTAGAAATTGTGAAAATTTAAATTAAAAGTTGGAGTGAATTTAGAATATAATATGAAGTGAACAAAGAAAAATGCAGGATTTAAATAAAAAAACTCTCTTCTTTCTGCAGGAATGATAATTCTGCTATTAGTTCACATCAATGCCAGGATTAAAATAACCAATAACAAGCACACCAACTATTTATTGTAGCCTCAAAGCATCCCCAGAATCATGTAGCTGCTATCAGCTATAGCTCCCGAAAAAAGTCAAAGGAGATGGTGAAGCAGGAAAACAGTGATGAGGCTGAAGCAGTTGCTCATCCACTCTTGCAGGACCTCAAGTCCTCGGAAGGTCAAAATTCATCATCATCAGAAAAAGGCGCGTCATTTTCTGGGGCTGTCTTCAACATCTCAACCACAATGATTGGAGCTGGGATCATGTCAATTCCAGCAACCATCAAGGTCCTAGGCCTAGTTCCTGGGTTCATTCTCATATTGTTGGTGGCCTTGGTTGTGGAGGTCACAGTGGAGTTCTTGCTCAGGTACACAAACTCAGGCGAGTCTTCTACCTATGCTGGCATGGTGGGTGAGTCTTTTGGACCCTGGGGTTCCATTTCTGTGCAAATTTGTGTCATCATCACCAACCTTGGCTGCCTCATCATTTATTTCATTATCATTGGTAAGCTTAATTGGATCCTCTTGTGTTAGATTTCTAAATTTGCTCAACTGTCATTCATATTTGTTGATAAGATAAAAATCCCATTTCTTTTTTGGGGAAAAAACCTTAGTTTGATGATGGATTGTTATGTTATCCATCAACATAGCACGTGTCACATAAAACAAGAAAAGACCCACCGGGCCATTCTGTCTTATAATGGATGCTTGGTGTCTGATAGGGACATGTTTACGACAAAGTCACAAAGTAAAAGCAAAGAATCAATGATGGATTGTTTTTGTGTAGAAGCTTTCTTTACATTAAAGATGTCCATTTTGTTATTTCTGTTTATTACACTTGATCTATGTGATAATGTGGCATACCGTGCTAATTACACTAATGAAAGAAGTTTTCCTACTTTGGTTTAGGGGATGTTCTATGTGGAAGTCAGTCCGGAGGAACCTTGCACTTGGGTATTTTACAAGAATGGTTTGGCATCCACTGGTGGAATTCTCGTGCTTATGCGCTTCTCTTCGTTGCACTCTTTGTTATGCTTCCATTAGTCTTGTTACGCCGAGTAGGTCAGTATGTAAATATCAAACAACCAAAAGAACATGTTAAATTGTTAAGTATATACTGGGATTTACCAACAGAGTGCTTGTTGCTTAATTACAGATTCACTAAGGCACACTTCAGCAGTGTCCATTCTGCTAGCAGTGGTTTTTGTTGTCATATGTTCTGCAATGGCAATTTACGCATTGTGCAAAGGGAAGACTCAGAAACCAAAACTATTTCCGGATTTTGCACATCAAGTCTCAGTATTTGATCTTTTCACCACCATCCCAATTCTTGTGACAGGTTTTGGATTCCATGTCAATGGTGAGGGCACATCATTTTTGGTCTTGTGGTATCTGGATTATGTTACACAACTAAATTTCTGATAGCTGATATATGGCATCTGTGTGAATGAATGCAGTTCATCCAATTAGAGCAGAGCTTGGTAAACCTTCTGATATGAGATCAGCTGCTCGGATTTCTCTTGTGATCAGCATCATCATTTACTTTTCTATCGGTTTCTTTGGTTACCTATTGTTTGGCAATTCGGTAATGGATGACATACTAGTAAACT
Organism: Prunus mume; assembly: GCF_000346735.1. The sequence goes on from NC_024130.1 coordinate 21,691,586, forward strand.
TTGATCAAAGTTCTGATTCCACAATTGGGCAGATAATCAATGACATTGTTCGACTGAGCTATGCAGTTCACCTCTTGTTTGTGTTTCCTATTATGAACTTTTCCTTAAGGGCCAACATAGATGAACTGCTTTTCCCAAATAAGCCTATTTTGGCCCAAAGCACCTCAAGATTTCTGTCCCTTACTTTTGTGCTGCTCTCCTTTACATACATTGTGGCGATAGCTATCCCAAGCATATGGTACTTCTTTCAGTTCATGGGATCCACTACCATAGTTTGCCTCTCATTTATATTCCCAGCTGCTCTCATTCTTAGGTACCAAGTTCTAATCCTTTCTAATTTTCTAGTGTAGCGAGCAGCGAGCAGGTCTGGTACTTACGGTTTTACTAATCAAACCTGGTTTTTGTTTCAAACTTCTTGACAGGGATGGGCATGGTACATCAACAAGAAGGGACAAGATAATTGCAATATTGGTGATTATTTTGGCTGTGGTGACAAGCTCAATTGCAATGTCTACCACTCTGTACAATTCAGCTCAAAGCTAGCCATCTTATTCTTATAAACTGCTTTGCTACACTTGAAGTCAAAGAGACTGAACTTGGCAGATTAGGCATAGGTTTTTGAAAGCCACACAATCTGCTTCAGAGTGTAATACATTCTACACCTATTTGTTCTACTATTACAGACTATTGAATTCATCAAATTTGTCTTTGCTGTAATTATCTTGGGCAGTAACTTTGCGACATCAATCTGCAAAGAATGTTCATAACTTCATACATACACTTGTTCTTGCCAACATAGCAAGAGCTAATAGAGTAAAAAGCTCGAATCATGATTGCGATCCGTTAAGAATATATATCATATTTGGCCAACTCAGAATCAGATCATGATATCCCTTAAAGATTTGTAGAACAACTATTATAAACAAGAACATCACCAAAATCCTTGGTCTCTTCTGCTGTGATGTTGACGACGAGCCTGTGCATGCATTTTTGTATATTATCTTACATGGGTTTCCACGGCATCATTTATTTTATCCTATAAATTAAGTCTTATCTTTGGCTTTTCCACGTTAGATAGCCATCCATTATCTATATCTTCCTCTTGAATACGACCTCTCAACCACCTATACAAATCTCCAAAGCAAAATAGATAGAAAAGCAAATACCTCATTAAAAACATGCTATAGAAAAATCCACACACGTACCCCAAAACTTTCCTACATATTTATGCAAAGAGATATTACAATAAGTTCCTTCTTTTGAGATGGCTTTAGGTCTTAGATGTCCCATAAAGGGTAGACTTTCTTCAATGATGTGAATGATGCAAAATCATGAGCATCGCAACGCTCATATGCCATCAACATGTTGAGTGCTAGCCTCATAGAATTATACTGAAAATGAAGTGTCCCCATTTTTCAGCAGCTAGTCCCACTTCCACCGAACTCTCCAACCCCACTCTCCTTTTGTTTGTGGCATCTCGTCCACGTATTTTGGTCTATTTGACAAAACCTGTCAACACCGTGTTTTATGTGCGTTCTTTTCTATATGGGAATTTGAGAATAGAGCAACAATTGAGTTTTTGTTCTCAATCTAGTTAAGCGGGTAATTGCTTTACATGCAAGTGCCACAAATTTCTCATCAGCAAAGTCATATTTCAAACTATTCTAAATTAGATAAGGAGGGGAGGACTCGAACTTGGGTTCAAAGGGCGGATTCATTGTCCTCACATACTGATCGACCTAATTTAATTTGCTCTATCACATCTTAACTTTGGCATGATTAACGTCCAAATTATAAAAAGATTTAAGCTTCACACTTGTTGAGTTTTAAATTAATTTCACTCCTAGTTGTGACCCCAAAAACATGAGCAAGCAAAAGGGTCCTTGGATTTCTATTTTGGCTAATAAAAAACGACGATAAAAAATGCTAAACTCATTGGTTTAAAAAGAATGCCAGATACGTCTCCATCTCTAAACCATTGATTTTAAAATCCCCAATGACAAAAGCACACAACCCACTTTTCCATCCAAATACAATTTCGTTTTCTTTCAGGTTCTATCATGTTACACAATAATGCATACCCACTCCAAGCTGTCCTTTCCTAATAAGAAACCCACCCAAAATTCCAATCCTACCCTTCGTCTAACTCCCTTAACATAATCACCCTCCGTGCACATTAAAAACATTTTGGTAAATTAAACTACCTTTACCAACATGCGCCCATCTTGTATTTATATGCACAGGACTTTAAAAGCTTTCATTTACAAAAAGACAACATCCCGAAAAGACTCTCTAGCAAAAAAAGCAGAGCAGTAATCGGAATGTCGCCGGCCGCCGGAGCTCGCATGCCACTGCTGCCGGGGAACAAGCCTGTGAGGCGGGCAACGGTGTCGGGGGCAGTGTTCAACGTGTCGACGAGCATAATTGGTGCCGGAATTATGTCAATACCGGCCACTCTCAAAGTGCTTGGTGTCATACCAGCTTTTCTGCTTATCGTGATCATTGCTTTCTTGGCTGATGTCTCGGTTGAGTTCTTGATGAGGTTTACGCATTCCGGCGAGTCCATCACGTATGCTGGTGTTATGAGAGAGTCTTTTGGGCAGGTGGGATCTGTGGCAACACAAATATGTGTTATGATCACTAATCTCGGGTGCTTAATCATGTACCAGATTATAATTGGTAAGCTTCAATTTTTTTAGTTTTTTTTTCTTCTGTTGTTTCTAACTAGAGCTTAATGCAAATTAAAGGGTTCTTTTTTTTTTTTTTCTTTCTGTTTTTTATTTTTATTTTCAGGGGATGTTCTATCTGGAAACGGGTCTTCAGGAACAGGACATTCAGGGGTTCTGCAAGAGTGGTTTGGAATCCAGTGGTGGAACTCACGTGATATTGCTATCCTGTTCACTCTCGTGTTCATTTTTCTGCCACTGGTCTTGTTAAGGCGTGTAGGTAAGCAATTTTGCAGAAGGAAACAACCCTTTTTTTGTCTATATGTTGTTGAACTCTGTGCTTATTAATTATGCTTATCTGAGTGTTTAAACGTAAACTCTGTCTGTGATGGCATCTAATTACTAACTGGCTGGAGTTTTCAGAATCTCTCAAGTACAGTTCTGCCATAGCGGTTCTTCTTGCTGTAGTTTTTGTTGGCATAAGTTCTGCCATGGCAATCTATGCCATCTTTGAGGGAAAAACCAGCAACCCAAAGTTGATACCAAGCTTGGACAAACAAACCTCCTTCTTTGACCTTTTCACTGCTGTTCCAGTCATTGTCACGGCCTTCACTTTTCATTTCAATGGTAAGAAATGAACAATTTATTATTTACATCTTGAATTTTCTGATCAGTGGTTCATTGGTTTCTCTCTGATTGATGGCTTGCAGTTCATCCCATTGGTTTTGAGCTTGGCAAGCCCTCTGATATGATATCAGCGGTCAGAATTTCACTGGTGCTTTGTGCAGCAATCTATTTCTCCATCGGTCTTTTTGGGTATCTTTTGTTTGGAGATGCAATAATGAGTGACATACTTGTCAATTTTGACAAAAGTTCAGATTCAGCAATGGGTGCTCTGCTTAATGATGTGGTCAGATTAAGCTATGCACTTCATCTGATGTTGGTTTTCCCACTGTTGAACTTCTCTTTAAGGGTCAACTTAGATGAACTTCTCTTCCCTAAAAAGCCACTTCTGGCCACAGACACTAGAAGATTTGTGATCCTCACTCTTGGTCTGCTAGTCTTCTCTTACCTCGCAGCAATTGCCTTCCCAAACATTTGGTATATCTTTCAGTTTCTGGGATCAACCTCCGCAGTCTGCCTTGCCTTCATTTTCCCTGGTGTTATTGTTCTAAGGTACTCTCTCTCTCTCTCTCTCTCTCTCTCTCTCTCTCTCTGTGTTAAAAAAAATGCTAAATTTGACAATCTCTTTATTCTATGCAAATTACAGGGATGTACATGGCATATCTACAAGAAGAGATAGAATCATGGCGACTATAATGGTGTTCTTGGCAGTAGTTACAAGCGCAATTGCCATTTCCACCAACCTATACAATTTTTTGGGGAACAAGTCATGATTGATTTTCCTTTTTCCTTTTCCTCATTTTTGTTGTAGCTGAGGTGCTTGTATTCTATTGTATTATTCATAGCATGGCTTCTATAGAGTTCACAAACATTCTCTATCACAATGATATTACATGATGTTTGTACCAAAAGAAATGATATTGCATGATTTGGTGCATTACAGACATAAATGAAGCAGCATAATGACCAATTACAAGCCTTTTACAGAAATAATCTTGGTAGAATTATTCACCACCTTATGAAATATGCACTAAATTCAGGCATTTTGCGGATTTTATCTGCAATTGATTGAAATTGTGATGGTTCTCTAATTTTGAAACAGCATCTGTGATCATTGATATGAAAATTCAAGCCAATTTACTGAATTCAAACTCTGTTTATTACATTTAAGAAAGAAAAGATACAGGGCATATCCATATATCCTTACAATGCAGGCATGGCCTTTTTGAGATTGTGTTGCATCCTGTAATAGGAGGCTAAGAGTCTGAAGACCTTGACACATTTGTAGACGGAATATCGTATCTAAGATCTTGAAATCTCTTGAGCAAGCCTGACTTGTATTTCTCAATTTCAGCACTCTCCGAGGAATCAGGGGTTGATCTGATAACTGAGATTGCCCCAGCTTGGTGTAAAGCTCCAATAGCTTGATCTGCAGTAATAAGAAAGGACTGATTAACACAGAACAACTCTAGTTGTACCCACTACAAAACACTAAAGGAGCTTTTAGAAATTAAACTTCTGCAGAATCACCAAGTTAATTTTGTAAACGACATGTTTTTCTCAACATCTAGAATACATGTTTAGCCTTTTTGTTTTCTAAGCACTAATATTACATGTTCTTTTAACAACTGCCTACACAAAACTGCCAAATATTATTACCACAATTATCAAATGTGCATTACGCTTACTGGAGAATTACTCCTAGAAACTGCTATATAAATTCAAAATCTGAACGTAGCGGGCATATAATACATGCTTCATGCATCTAAAGATTTTAAGGCTACACTTTGCTGGAATTACATTCTTCCATTCAGTAATAAACAGGAATGAAATTCATTCCACCAGCAATGTATGGTGGTGGTCATCTTTAGCATTCCCTGACTTTCAGTTGATGTGCACCCATTCTAAGAATGAAAGAAAGTTTGAAGGGATAGACATAGGGGTATCTAGTACTGACTGCAAATGGTAAAGCCTGACCTGAGGGTGACAGAGCAGAAAGAGCTTTCAAAGCCTCCTTCCTTGTGCGGTCATCTTTAGCATCCACCAACATGTTTATGAGCTCTTGAGCACCACCCATCTCCACTACTTTCATCCTCCTTTCATCTATAAATCAAGAGAAACAAACTTCACTATCTGACCCTTGATTTTCATGTGCTACATATTCAAAAAGCTCAGGATAGAAGTCCAATGGCAAACCATTTAACACAATAATTTACAACCGGATTCAAGACAGTTGGATGTCTGAGAGAAATAATCACTTCTTATGTTATGCAGCTCAAACGCAAGACAGTTTCTGAAAACGATTACATAACTGGTAACTCATTACCAGTCAACCAGGTATTATCTAATGAGTGAATTTTCTAAAAATAAAATACTGACAAAACAGAAAATAGAGCTACTTTGAAGTTACCATCAATCGCAAACTGAGCTAATCGAGAAGCCCCCATTCTCTTGAACAAAGGATCCTTGACTGTTAAAAGTGACACGGACTGTTGCAACAAATTATCTCCTGGAAACGTAGTAAATTACAAGAGCAATATCAGGCAAAAATGGTAATTTATTATTTTTCCTTCAAGTTAAAAAAAGAAAAAAAGAAAAGAAGAAGATAAAACCAGTTCAAGATTGCAACGAACCAATACGCAGAGTGACATACCCATATATGGCATGATGTTGTAAGCTATGCAAGTTGCAGTCCCAGCAAATATCAACTTCAACAGCCATCCGATTTTTCTTTCAGCGTCCTGTTCAAGGGAGAGCTCATCTGCAATTCAATATCAGAGTTTTCATTTTCCTTCATTTTCTCAGCAACCAAACAAATAAAATATTGATAGGGATAAGAATGAGTGACCTCTTCCATTGTAAGTGGAGAAATTGCGAGGCTGCGCATTCCGTACTGGGTTTCTTCTACAGTAATACTTTGAACACCGATAAAAAATAAAAAAAAATTTCACATCACATCAAAATCGGAGAAAGTTGAATAAAAATTAAACAAAAAAGGAAACTCGAAATGTGCTTTCGTTGTTGGGTATGAAAATTCTCAATTCGAAGAAGCAGCTTACAGTGGTGAGCCTGGCTGCTAACGTGCGCATAGTGCAAATAGATGACTGAGATTTTTCCGTGGATGCTCGCTGCGGCGAAATTGAAGAGCAGAGCAGGTCTTGGACTCGGCGGGGAGAGAAAAGGCCTAAAGCCGCTGGGTCAGGTGCCTCACTTAAGTGTTGTTTTCTGGGACTGAATCCAATGGGCCTTTATTTACAGCCGAGAGATAATTAATTTATTTTTTAAACCTCTTTTTTCCGAGGAAATTTATTTATTATTTTTCGGTAAATATATAAAAATTTATTTACTTTTATTTTTTTGAGGAAATTTATTTTTGGTAAATTTATTTATTTGATTAAGGTAAATTGACAAGTGAAATAATTTGATCCCAACTTGACAATTTTCTTTCACGTGGATAAGATCACTCTACCATTTTTTAAAATAAAAGTATTTCCTTCTTTACGGGAAAAAGGGAGGTAACAAGACCTCAAATTCATAATTCTACCAAAGGCATGAGAATTAATTAATATATAAGAAACTTTTTTTTTTTTCTGGCAAATTTTTATAAGGATGACCAGTGTGTAAATCAAAAGTTGATTACAACAGGAACCGGAGTGAATTTTGAACTGAGAATTTCCAACCAAACAGGAAAATGAACAAAAAAAAGTGAATAAAGATTACTACAAAACTATTGAACTTGACATTGACAAAATCTGATGCTGCATCAATAGCTGATCCTCGTTGAACCCCAGCTAATGACTTTGGTTCCGCACACCTGGTTACCATCTCGTTAAACCAAATCAAGAAAAAGCTCTATTTCCTGTCCAAAAAGTAGACAAATCATGAGAAGAGTTTGTGAAGAAAAAAAAAGTTAGATTAAACTTTCAACAAAAACCACTGAACCTTCAAAGAACATTAACCTTTTGTTTAATTTTGGCGGGATTAATCCTCTTTTTTCTAGGCTCTTGAACCGATCCTTGACAAGGGTACAACAACCCTTCATGGAAAAGAAGAAAACAATTAGACTTTCCTCTAGTCTTGTCTGAATCATACACAAAGAATCGGAAACTGATGAAAGTTTTGGTAAGAAAAAAATATTCATATATACCTTCAGTTTCCGAAGGGATCCAGTTATTTCTTCGGTCAAGAGGACTTGAACTGGGGCAGGCTCGAATCTGTAATAGAAGAATTAACATGTTATATCAAATGCATATAATATATACATAGAGAGAGAGTAGCATTTTTTTAGCACATACTTGTGCTTCCCCAAGCGTGGGGGGAATGACTTTAGTTTCTCTTTTTTGGCTACAACTCGTCGAATATGTCTTTTATGCTTCTCATCGTCCTCTTTAGCTATTTCTTGAAGAATATCTGGTAAGCTGTGACCAAATATGACCGGAAATTATCAGGGTGCAATCTTCACCAGAGTAAATCTAGAGGCAAAAAGGTCATATGAATATATTACCCATCAATTTCTTTGGAAAGCTTCTGTGCCTTTTTCGCTTCTGCTTCCTTTTTAAGCTGTTCTTTACGCCTAGCTCTCTTATTTAACATGACTGTTGTCACCCTCTTTGTTTTAAGAGGCCTGCACCATTTTTAATCAAACAATATGAGCTCATGGCAGTTATGTTTCATGACATTATCATATAAGCCAGATGACAGGAGGAAAATTTTGAGAAGTTTAATCTCATAAGTACAGTGTGACACGAAGCAGATGAAAATGTACTACAACAAGCACACATCTTCGAATAAAGCATTGTCATATTGGCATACAAAGAAAGACAATTATATCAATGCTATTAAAGAAAGTTTTGTCTAATTTACCAAAATAAATAAATAAGGCATGGAATGATCTAAATGATCACCTTTTCTCAGATGCAGCATCCTCATTCTCATCCAAATTTTCTGGATTCATATCATCATCAGTGCCTTCATCAGCATCGAGAAAATACATCTAATAAAGTAGATTGGTATTGTCAGCTTCTCAATTAAAGTAACATGCAAATTATAATAATTTTTTTGTCAGAGAATATATTAATTGTTATGACCCTCCTCATCCATCTTGTTCTGTAGTTCTCTAGTCTCTCTTCAATAAAGTTCTTGTTTCTTATCATTAAAGAGATCATGATCCCCAGTTATACTCTTTATAACTAAATAAATTTTATTATTTAAGACAACATTAGAAATACTCTTAAGTATAAAGGTGCAACTTTACTATGACATGTACATAAAGCTCCACACTTGAGGCAAATTAAGATCCGTGATGATTAATACATGAAAGGAACAATAGACACTCACTTCTTCTTCATCAACAGCCTCCCCAGGAACAGTTAGAGGAACTGGTTGAGGTCCTAACTCTTTTTTATAGACTTTGTGCATTTCTTGTGCAACAGCATGAGCCAATGTTTCCTGAATTGGAAAAACAGGCAAAGATGGAAAAACTTTATACCATTTAAGCCAAAAGGTTCCACAAAAATAAAGGTATCAAGACTGTTATCAGGAAATTACCTGGTGACTTTCAAATGTGGGATTGAATGAGGATCCTGGAGGCTCAACTTCTACGGCAGGAATAAGTGATGGCTTCGCCGTCTTCAAAAAATTCAATAGACATATATCAACTAAAAGCTATGGAATATTAGCTACAACTGTGGAATGCATTCAAGCAATAATACATCAAACAGAGTGCTGCTTTGAGGCTTATATGACTCCAAGATAACATGTGATCCATTATGCATCTTACTATTCATGAATTATGACTTGGTGGTCAAAGTGGCATATTAGCATGCCTCTTCACGGCAATATCAGTATTGCAAAAAGTAACAGAAACAGACAAAAACTGATATGAACAAGAATATGATCATATACTTGAACTTAAATGACGAGCCTTACCTTCTTGGTCTTGCTGTTGTCACCACCTGCAATAGATTCAAAAACAGTAATGTAAGGCAAGGCACCCTATAAAAAAATAAGAATAATAATAATATAGAAGAAACAAAGATTTGATTATTAAGATTGAAGAAACCTTTATCACCCCATAAGTCAGCCATGCCCGAAGTTGAGACAGAACCCTGAGAGATGTCAAACTAACATTAATAAATTTAAAAAAAGGTAGAAATAGATAATATGTGCATTTTACAATTTAATATTATAACTATCCATCATTCAACCTGAGGACCACATTCAGTCGCATCTTTTGGCTTTGGAACCTCTTTAAGTGTTTTCTTTGATTTCTTCAGTGTCGAAGAAGGCACTGCTTGTACAAATGGGTTTTTCTGTAGCATGCTCTCAACATGGAGTACTTTCTGTCTATGTTTTTCAATCTTCCTCTTCACCGAAAGATCTGGTCAGACCAAAGCATATAAGTTCTTTCCACTTACCAAAGAAAATTATCAAGAAAAAAGAGAGAATAAAACATAAGAAAGGAACTGGATTGTACAAAACTCTACACTCTTGAGTCGCACCAGATTTCTCGAGAGACTAAAAACCCGATAGACTACCATGAGATTCCATCAGATTGAGTATTTAAAGTCAAGCTGAACTCTATCCAAATCAAACAACCTCTAAATTATCCATCCCCCTTACAATGGAGTCTCATACTCTTTCACTCCAAACAAAAGGGGCTTTATTTTCTTCTGAAAAAGTATTTCTTTGTAAATTATAAGAGCTAATTTCAGCATCCCATGAAGTTAAAATAAGCTCCTTTAGCATAAAATGCAACAACCAGTTAAACTTACGACATTGCACTCTTTAACACAAAATTATGAAATTCCACCATTATAAGTCTTCTACATCTGAGTCACATATGAAGTGTTGGAAACATATCTGTATCAATGGTTATAATTGCATTGACGACTACATCAAAGAAAATGATAAGTTCACCAACAAAAACCTAACTCAAAGCAAATTTTAACTGTCTACAATACACTTTACAAGTCCTCAGAAAACCAAATAATTCAATCTTAATCAATTTTCCAATGATGTAAAAGGGTATGAAGGCAAAAGCATCGGGGAGAAAGGAGGTACCTTTGGACTTGTCGACGAAGAAGAGCGACTCGGCGGGAGCAGAGGAAAGAGAACCACCGGAGAGAGCATCTTTGGTTGACTGCTCGAAGAAGTCATGAATGTCTTCTGTGCTTATGTTGGCTCTCCATGCCTTCTTTCCCTTTCTAGATGTCTTTGCTTTCTTCCCCATCCCTTTTCCTCTGTTCTGAGTCTCTACTGCGTTGCTTTCTTTGTGGGTTGAAGAATGACTCGGTAGGTACTTCGTCTATAAACCCTAATTCTCAGTGGCGGGTAACACGACGCCGTTATGCGGCCAAAAAAAAAAAACAGCTTTTCGTTATTTTCCTTCTTTTAAATATCTTACAGTTTAAAATAATTTGAATTAGGTAAAGTTTTATTTTATTAAAGAACCGAGTATCGCCGCGCGGCTATACTAATTATTTAAAAAAAATTAAAAAACCGAGTGTCGCCGGGCGGCTGTACTATTTATCTTAAAAATTAGGACAGTATAGCCGTTCGGCTATACTTTTTCTTTAAAAAAAATTAAACCCCGAGTAAAGCCAATCGGCTATACTGATTCATTTTAAAAAATAGAACGACGAGTATAGCTCGTTTTGCCTATTTTAGCCTCCCGAATTTACTTTGACACGTGGCCCCTAGGAGACTGAGCTTAGTGAGAAGAGGCCAGAGCTGAAAACTCTGAAAAGAACCCAAAAGATATGAGAAGAGGCTAGGAGGTGAAAACTCTATTTTCTGAAGGAACAAATCATCTGAGTCAAAGAGTAATTGTTAAAAATAAATAATTAGATAAATCAAAGCTTCACCTTTTTCAGAAACAATTAGTGTACCATTTGAGTGCAAGTGCTGCACATTGTCCTTTACAGACAAAAATATATATGGCTAAATTCCAAAGTGGCCCTTCTAACAACACACTAATGAGTAAGTCATAATTTCTCATGCTTTAGGGGTCTCTGAAGGTCTGGTTAGCTCACATCCAACCCTTTCTCAGGCCAGATAAATCTAAATAAATAAGACAAAAGAAGAGCTTCTCTTGGAGGACAAAGGAAAAAAAACAAAACAAGATAAACAATACAGGAAAGAGGAGCATGTTCTAACAACATTCATGGGTGCTCAGCATCGCCGATTAACATCTCTAACTAATCAACTCATATGCTGGATGTAGAATGTAATAATATAAACAAGGCAGAATGCCCAATTTGCACTCGTCTTTTATTCTAGGCAAGTACTACTACTAAGAAGAATACCTGCATGACCATTTGCAGAAGGTGCATGCAAGTAATTGAGCTTGAAATCCACCCACTGTTAGCTCATCTATCTATCATGGCCTAGATGATTCGTATACTTTGATCCAATACTGACTTCAAGAATCAAGCCTGTGACGTAATCACTGAATGGTAATTCTAACTGCGAAAAATGTTGCAGAATTCATGCAATGAGATGAGAGAACTAAAAAGGAAAACGACATGAAGTTTTTATTTCAAAAACATATAGTTGAAGACAACTCTGACCTGAAATAGCTTATTGGCTTTGACATGTGGATCATCTAAGCAGTCCTTATCCACTTTATATCAAACTCTCTCAGACAATGCTTCATTCTCCTATTATCAAAGATGATATTACAGTTCGAAATCAAGATAAAGAAAAACCATATTCTTGTTAGCAAATTTGTATGGAGGAAGAATGATTCCATTCCATACGACTGCGATATATAATATAATATGAATATTATATATTATATGTTTTATATGCCCCTTCTTAATAAATAGGACTGACTGATACCACTTCGCTCACAAGCTAGTTGTTATAGGTCAAGTATTAATTGTCTCCATTTTCAGAATCCACGGTTAATAGATCTAGTTACTCATGTGTGTGCCTCATTATGAATCCAAAAAAAAAAAAAACAAAAAACAAGTACCCAAGTAAGAGCCAACCATAGACTTATTACCTCGTTATGCCGCACAGGAACTGCATTATATTCAGAAGCAGCAGATAGGATATGCAAGACGACCTATGGTACAGAACCTTCTTAAGCATACCGGCATAAAAAGTAAAAGCGAGAAATTAAAATGCTGAATAAAAACCTTCAAGAACCATTTCTTACTTCGAGCGATGTATATGATCCTATGCTTGAACCAAACATTGATATAGTCATGTAGCTAAGATAATACTGGGATGCTATTGAACCCAGCATCGTTGGCTCTACATTGTCTTCATGCATCTTGATGCATCCACTGTCTTCTAGATCCTCAAATGTGTTTTGCACTAACCTGCCAAAATAATCAATAAGTAATCAAAGCAATGCCACCGAAAGAGAGAGCATATATCCTGATAAAAGAAAAAAAAAATCCATGAGAATTGAGCATGGTATTACCTAGACAAGTAAGAGCTGAGAACTTCAGGTTCAGTATTGTCCAAGCCATAGTAAGCTGGATTAAACATCTGTAGAAAACTATGCTCATGTAAGATCTTGTACAGGTTCAATAAATCAAATACTAAGGACACTAATCAAAACCAAAGGCTTTTAACTTGTGTCTTCACCATATTTAAGTACAAGAGGATCATTGTGCTGCTCCTGTCACAGCAGCAATGCAAATGATAGGCGTTCTGAACTTTTACAGCAAAAAAAAGATAAGTGTATAGTATTGAAAAAATAAAAAGGAAACTGCTTTATTGATTAGATATAGGACTGCAAGATTTCATCCATTGACTTTATTAGATTTTCTGATATTCAAAACCCCAAACAACCTGATTCCTAGTATTAATATTTGAGGCAAATATTCAGAAAGTAATATGATTTGTGTTTATTGATTGTTAGGCGGGCGGATTGTGATGGACATCTACTCCCATCTGTCTTGTAGAATCTGAGCAACTGTTGATTATAAAGGGAGAAAAGTATACGCAATCTGATTCACATATTTCTTTCTTTCCATTTGTTATTATATATAGTCATGTGCGACCAAAGCCATCATTTGCAATGTATCTATGATTGATATTGGAAAATCAACATATCTCTTTGTTTTCCCATCATAATATTCTGTTCCCTGCAAGAGAATAAACACTTATATAAACTGCATGGTGTAATCCAATGCCAAACAGCAAGGTGTGCCCCTGGTTAAAGAACCATCTGCTGGGCTTCTCCTGGCATACTAAGAAACTGCCTTGGATTTTCATCTGACGTTGAAAACTTAAAAAACAAAAAAGCAAAAAAAAAAAAATCGAACAGCAGCCGAAACCGAAGGAAAAAAAATCGAAGCTTGAGAAGTAAGAAAATGATCTTTTTTATATTCTCTTTTCCTAATGTGTTCTTCAGGAAAAACTCATGCTTACTGAGGTAAAACAGAAATGCCTGAATCTTGTTGTTTGCAAAAAGCTCCTCGACCAGAGATCTATCTTTGTCAATCAGACCGGCATAGTGTAATCCAATGCCAAACTACAAGGTGTTCCTCAGGTTAAAGAACCATCTGCTGGACTTCTTCTGGCATACCAAGAAACTGCCTTGGATGTTCATCTGACGTTGCGAACTTCAATAACAGAAAAGCACCAAAAAAATCGATTCAATGCAGCAGCCGAAACTGAAGAAAAAATAAAATCGAAGCTTGAGTTGAGAGAGAGGCTCAAGACTGAGTATTTGAATTTTGAAGATTAGATTGGAGTGCAAGCTTCGTGTTCGTTTCTCTGTCTCTTCATATCACTCGCGCACCACATTCCTCTGTGAGTGCAAGCTTCGTCTGTCTTCATTTGGAAAAAAAAGATATGACTCGCCGAGGCCGCCTAGGCGCCGCCTAGATCAACCCAAGCAGCCTAGGGGCCGCCTAGATCGGCCCAAGTCTCCTAGGCGCCACCTAGATCCGCCCAGGCCCCCTAGGCGCCGCTTAACTCTCTGGCGTCGGGGTCCTCCGGCCTAGCGCCTCAGCCGATTTTTCGAACACTGCTCGAAACCTGGAACGGGCTTGCTCTGTGCCCTAGACATTCGTAGTGACGAGTTCGAGTCCGATTCACTAGAATATTGTACATTTATAAACTATCATTCTTAAAGGTGTTTATCGCTTGAATTTAAGAAAAAGTATAGCCCACACAAATGTAGTCGTCCGCGAAATGGCCATGACTGCGAGTGCAAGCTTCGTGTTGGGTATAAATATATTAAAATAGTATAGCCGATCGGCTATACTATATAAACAGAATATTTAAAAGTATAGCCGCTTGGCGATAAGCCATAAACAGAATATTTTAAATGAGGGTCTCGCCGCGCGGCTATACTTCATTAAAAAAATATTTTAATAGTATAGCCGCTCGGCGATACTCTCTAAATAGAATATTTAAACATATAGCCGCGCGGCTATACTTCATAAAAAGAATATTTTAACAATATAGCCGCTCGGCGATACTCTATAAATAGAATATTTAAATGTTTAGCCGCCCGGCTATACTTCATAAAAAGAATATTTTAACAATATAGCCGATCGGCGATACTCTATAAATAGAATATTTAAACGTTTAGCCGCCCGGCTATACTCCATAAATAGAATATTTTAAAAGAGAGTATTGTCACACCTCTATACTCCATAAACATAATATTTTAAAAGAGATTTTTAAAATTATAGCTGCGCGGCTATTCCGTTCTTTAATTGAAACAATTCTAGACCATTCATTGATATGTAGCTGAAGCAATGAATGTCCATATCAATCTCAAAGTAGTTAGGACCGTGCATGTTAGAGAGTTTGATAAAGGCAATCAACATGGTTTTTATGTTTCATCATCTTAACACTCAGCAACATAAATGTTCAATGTTTACCTTGTAAAAATTGTGTTGGGGGCGTGAAAGAACTGGTTTGTCATTATATGTATGTACAAGCTTCTTCTGAGCAGAACTCTGACTGAGATCCTCAGGATTTACCACCTCAGCCAAGATCTTTAGTCTTTCTCTAAAAGGTACAGTGGAGTCCTTTGCCAATCCTTTAACTTTTTCTGTCTCATCATCAACCATTTTCTAAAAGCATCATTCAAATATATCAACAGACTGAGTGTTCCAATAGAACATAAGATCACATTTCCATCAGGGAGAGTACATCAGAATAAAGTGCATGCCTATCCAAATGGATGAAGTTGCATACAAAATGAAGTTACCTTGACGCTGTCCTGGAATTGAGGAGAGATGTCTTTATCAAAATTCTCAGAAACTTTGAAATACATTATAAGGACTCATCCCCTCTCCATCAGTATCACCAAGAAACATTGCAACAGGATAAGTCGGCAACTGCAACAAGGCACAGAGCAATATCATCAGATATTGCCAAAATATAACAAACAAAACATAACAAGATAAATCAATTCTGAAAAAATACATGCATGTTTACAATGAACGCTTTCCCATTTGCTTTCACTTTGGGAAGCTCAGGATGCTGGGCAATGTGATGTATCTTTTTGGGCCAATACAAAAGTCATACTTGAAATAGTTCTCGCCATGGAATTTAAAAGTTGAGGGTGGAATCTCAGACCAAGATCCTGAAGTCGGCTTCTCTACTCTACAACATGGAATGATATATCCTGGTCTAGGTCGATACAAAAACCTTTTTGATTGACCTGTGGATTTATCATTGAAATGTTCAGTAATATACATGTACATCAATCCCAATATTCTAAGTTTTCTTTCTATTCAAACAAAATTGAATTATTTGAATACTTACATTGTTCAATGGTTTCTTCTGCATCACAGGATCTCCTTTTAAAAGAAAGTCTGAAAACGGCTGATGACTTTCTCTGGGACTGTGGAACCAAACTCTCTGCACTTAGAATCTTATCATTGAAACTTACAGAAGGTACCAATTGAGATAAGCTAGATTTTAGGGCATTGTCTTGAATTTTTTATTAGAATCATGTCCATCCTCTGTAAGTCCTTTAAAGCTTCCATAAGAGTGATCTAATATATTCTTCCTCTTACTACAAATTTCATCAGCCTTCCCTAAGTGAGAAAGAACATAGCCCTGGGTACTAATAAGTGAAAACCGATTTGATTCCCTGTGCTCATCTTTGCCTGTGATTTTATCTGATTTACCTCCATCTATTTTCATATAGCTTTTGGTATTCTTCATACTTACACCCAGTATCAACAAAGCAAGCAGATCTTTCGTACTGAAGTACTTGGCCACTTGAGATATTCCCAACTGGATTGCTTGTTAATGGAAAACCATCTTTAGAATAAGAGAAGAAAATTAAGAAAACAAAACAAAATCCTTTTCCAATAAGTAGCTCAAGAAAAATTACTTCAGTAGTAATGACATTTTGCAATCATACAAGACCACAAGGCTTTCATTCTGTAATATGTAGTTACGTAGACTGATAAAGTCATCATCCGAGTCAGACTCCAGAATACTCACTGAGTCAAACCAAGCTTCCTCCTGGAAAATTACTGCAAATGAATCACTTTCAAAATATGAGATTCAATAGCTATGAATTTTCTTGTCAACACTATTGGTTGAAATAGAAAGATAGTTGAAATCTAATGAAAGAAAGCACACACCATTTGAGTCATATTGACTGTGGTGCTATCGCTGCTGGGTGAGATGGAATGTTGAAGTAGAAACCTTAGATCTTCTGTGAGTAGTTGTTGCACCATTCTCAAAGTCCACATGAACAAACTCACTGACAGCATAGTCACTCACGCGAACTCCTGCATCACTATTTATTTTCTTGAAACTGGTATTTCTTTTCTTGGTACCATCTGAAGCAGAGCAGGTTGCCTTTCTATGGCGTTTGATGACCCGCTGACAGTGTTTTTTCCGTGATTTAATTATTTTGGATGAGGTTGACATGCAACCAGCCATTGTAGCTTTTAAATCATGAAAGTCCCAACTACAACGATGCCTTCATCAAGTCCTCTCCAACCTGTGTGCCTACAAATGAAACAAAATATATCAGAGATGATTAAAGGATTTCTGGAAAGCAGTTTCTAAGATCACAAATAATCATGAGAACGTAATCAATTCTTTCATCATGAGACTGTTTCAGTAATTTATGGCTCAAACGCTAGGCTAGTTAACCAACTTAACACTTAGAAATTATTAGAATCAAACGGATGACACACAGAGGTTTCTATGTTTAATGAGTATGGTGGCACTATTAGAAAGCACCTTGGTTAGAAGCGACTGGTAACTTGAAGCACTATGCTAGTTATTCAATCAATTTGTGAATGAAAATTTGTGCAATCACCATAAAAATCAAATGTCTGATTCAAACCTTCTCAAACAAAGTGGGATGTCTCTTTCCCGGTAGCATAGATAAGCCACTTATCTATCTTAAGCCCCAAATCTTTAGTTCTGGCTCACTAGAACATAAACATGACTAGAAAACAAAAAGATAGTACAACTACCTCAAGAACAACTCAACAAAACCTTAGTCCCTATTATCTATCTTAAGCCCCAAATCTTTAGTTCTTACTCAGGTTTAATTAATTAGTACCTTTCTCTTAAGTAGTTGGCATTTGCAAAGTAAATGGGAGCATCAATCTCAAGTATAAGAATTCCAGGAACGTTGCTTGCATTGGGATACTGCTCAACATTTCTGTAAACCATGGAATTTGGAAGGTTTCCTTGAACAAAAGTCCTTGGCCTTGCCACAAACAAAAGTACCCTGATCACAGATATTGCAACCTACACAGAAGAAAAAAGAAATATTAGTTCTAATGTGTAGTTTTAAGTTGTTAGATATAGTGTTACCGTCACACACAATAATGATACGTACCACTAAAACTAGTCCAGTTTCAACACTGCCAAAAATGACGCCGATATAGGCACTCATGCAAACAACAAAGTCAAACTTGTTAACCTCCAGAGGTGAATTGCGGCTTCATAGTCCATGACAACAAGCAAAGCCCGACTATGTGTTTCTAAGTTTGTATATTCCCCAAGTCTGATTCGGTTAGGATTTCCAACTACGCATCCAACTTAGGACAAACCAGATTCCTAACAATTACATACTACTTTTACAGGCTAAAATATCTATGGCTTCCTCTAGTAATAACTTTTCGACCACATCTTTCTCTTTCAAGATGCAAAACACATAATCAAAAGCCAATTTTCGTATAGCGGCCATCAGAAATTGAAGCGATTTCATAATTTAGCTAAAGTCAGAAAGAAAAAAAGAAGGACCCGCCTAGCCCCTAGGCCGTTTTTCCAACAGCCTAACTGAACAAAAGCACAGTTTATAGTTTTGAGCTCTAATTATGAACATCATTACCGAATTTAACATTACAGAACAAAATCCACCACATGTTCTAGATTTCTATGCATCATAGATTTTCCAAAATAAGCAAAAATATAAAGATAATTTAGTTAAAACTACAAGTAATCTGAATGCATTCCACTAAAAAGCAAGAAGCAGAGTAATTGGAGACTGAGCTTAGTGAAAAGAAAAACCTTGGGTTGAAGAAACTATCCCACCAGTCAGAGGCTGCGGCTTTAGGCTCGACTGGAACCAAGCTTAAGTTTTTCTTCAATTTCTTATATTTCTTGCTTTTCTTTGATTTCTTGAGAGACGCCATGAGAGCTCAAATGAGGAATTGCCCACCTCTTTTTTGGCCTTGAAGACTTTGATGGGAAGTGATTCAGTGAAGCAAGCCAGGCAGCGAGGGAAACGTAAAGCTCGTATGGCCATTTTTGGCCTTTAAAAAAAAAGAAAATAGTATAGCCGCCCGGCTATATCCAAAAAAAAAAACTGATTTTTGTTGATCTGTCATCTCTTTGAAGGAGTGTACAATAGCACTTGAGAAGCATGTGCTTGCAAATACCACATCTCATACACTAGACATAGAAGAATCAGAGGTAATCTCCATGTCTGTTTATACATTCCCTCTGCAATGGGAAATTGAATTGAGATGATGATCCATTTATTAAAAGCTTCAATACTCTCTTCATTTTTTCTATCTGGAACTTAAAGCTTTACTCCATTTATTTCCTTATTTTAATTTTGTTTAAAAAATGGTATAGCCGTATGGCTTTACGTGCTGACACGTGGTGCATAGGCAATGGGCTATATATAAAAATCGTATAGCCGACCGGCTATACTAGATTTTTTTGAATTTTTTTTAAGAAATAGTAGGCCCGTGCGACTATACTCGTTTTGCCTAATTTTTTTTTTAAAATAGTATAGCCGCCCGGCTTTACTGTTTTAAGACGCGGCGCCTAGGAGCTGAGCTTATCTTTCTTTAATATAAATAGTATAGCCGCGCGGCTATACGTTTTAAAAAGAATATTTAATTCAGGAGCTTTTGTCGGAGGTATTTTTTTTTTAAATTTTAAAAATATCTGCGATTACCCGTATACTGCCTTTGGTAATTGGTAAGTAGCTTTGGTTTCTAGTTAGAGTTTTCTTTCCTTAGTGAACTTATTCGCATGAAAATAAAAGAAAAGAGAAAAAAAATATGAAAACTGATGATTATAGTTGTCTGCTAAACACTGTAGCTACATTGAACGGAATTAAGATAGATGACGGTAAAGAAAAGGAGTATGCATGGCTTGCTGAGACAGAACCAGATAATCTCTATATGCGCCTGGGAAATTACACAGGCCCTACTGTTCAAGTTTAACACTCAGCAGTCATCAGTGACGATTACTAAATGAGCCCCATGCCTCTTTGTGTTTGCTCCAGCTTTAGACCTTAGAGAGAGAACATTCCATTGTTGCTGACTGCATTAGCCTAAGCAGAGAGGTAACTAAGGCCCTCAAGCCTGCAGCAAAACTAGTTTATCATAAAGGGAATTGAAAGAAAAATAATGGAGCTTGTCGTTGGGTGATGATATCAAGTTTATCATCAATTTAACAGCACCAAGAAGGATCACAACCACAATGAGGAGATATGCATTGTGGACTGCACCTAGAATAAAACCACCAGCTATGATCCCCATCATGAAAAGTAGAATCAAAGACCATAATATTAGCTTTGGGAAGCTCTTCCTAAACGAAAACTCGTCATCTTGGCTAAGAGTAGTAATGGCATGGTTGTGAACAATGGAGGAATCTTATACTTTCATTGATCCCATTGACTCCAAAGGATCAGATACTTTTGGAGATTATAGCCGCGCGGCTATACTCCTAGTCCAATATTTTAATAATATAGCCGAACGGCTATACTCCTAGTCCAATATTTTAATAATATAGCCGAACGGCTATACTGTTAAAATATTCTAATACATTTTCAAAGTATAGCCGAGCGGCTATCCAGTTTAAATATATTCGAATATTTTAATAGTATAGCCGTCCGGTTTAAGATTATATTATTTTTATTTTTATCTATTTACCAAAATAGTCGCCTTTTCGACTGGGGACTAGTTCCGATATTTAGGAAAAGAAGCTTCAAAGCATGAGATTCTACTGCATATGAACCTCATCAACTGCGTTTTCGACCAAAAAAAAAACACCTCATCAACTGCGCTAC
Organism: Prunus mume; assembly: GCF_000346735.1. The sequence goes on from NC_024130.1 coordinate 21,712,367, forward strand.
TCTCACTGGGCTATGAGTCTCACCGTCAAACTGGGCTTTCCTCAACCTGCTCATTCTCTGGTTCTGCCCACATCAACTTCCAAAAACAAAGTAAGCAACACCATCTTTCTTTCTCTCTCTCTCCGTTTGTGTTGTTTCTCTTCTGTGCTTTTTTCGGTCTCTTTTGTCTTTGTCAACTTCATGTTCGTTAATCATGTAGTAATAAAAGTTATCAAATTTATCTATCGCAGACTCAAAATTCAACTTTAACTCTATCATCTCCAACTACTCAGAAACCAAATGGAACATATGGAAGCAAATTTCCCTGTTCAATTGGTATTAATGAAACTCAGCCAAAGTCTCAAATTGAACCCTTAATTGATATCCTACATGGTTGTGAGGACATGGGGTCTGTAAAACAAGCAAAGGCTGTTCATGGGTTTGTGTTAAAATCTGAGCTTTCGGACCGAAACTTGCTAGTAGTGTTAAATCACCTAGCTCATGCCTATTCGAAATGCTCGGATTTTGGCACAGCTCGTCGAGTGTTTGACGAAATGTCATGTAGGAACGTATTCTCTTGGACAGTCATGATTGTTGGGTCGACTGAAAGCGGCTTCTTTCTCGATGGATTTAAGTTCTTTTCCGAGATGGTGAACAGTGGAATTTTACCAGACAAGTTCGCATATTCCGCAATTGTCCAGACATGCATTGGTTTAGATTGTATTGTATTGGGCAAAATGGTGCATGCCCAGGTTTTTGTAAGAGGCTTTGCATCTGATACTTTTGTAAGTACATCTCTCCTTAACATGTATGCAAAGTTCGGAAAGGTTGAGGATTCATTGAAGATGTTTAATACTATGACAGAACATAATAAAGTCTCCTGGAATGCAATGATTTCAGGGTTGACATCAAATGGTCTTCATTTTGAAGCATTTGATCATTTTCTAAGAATGACGAAAGGAGGAATTACACCAAATATGTATACACTCATCAGTGTCTCAAAAGCAGTCGGGAAGTTAGGTGATGTTAACAAGAGCAAAATGGTTCACAGTTATGCTTCTGAATTGGGAATGGAGTCTAGTGTTCTAGTGGG
>NC_024130.1:21713458-21730226 GCF_000346735.1 Prunus mume
ATCTGTTTTTGACTTGAATTTCACCAGCTGTGGAGTCAATCCACCATGGAATGCATTGATTTCTGGCTATTCACAATGTGGTCACAGCCAAGAAGCGATGGAGCTCTTTGTGAAAATGTGCCTGAAAAATATACAACCAGACATTTACACTTACTGCAGTGTGTTCAATGCAATAGCAGAGTTAAAATGTTTGCAATTTGGAAAGCAAATTCACGGGATGGTTTTAAAGTCAGGGATAGAAATGAAGGTTACAAGTGTCTCCAATGCAATTGCTGATGCATATGCCAAATGTGGGTTGCTGGAAGACGTACAGAAGGTCTTTGACAGGATAGAAGAGAGAGATTTAGTGTCTTGGACAACACTGGTGACTGCTTATTCTCAAGGTTCTGAATGGGAGGATGCACTGACAATCTTCTCAAAATTGAGGGAAGAAGGCTTTACGCCAAATCAGTTTACTCTTTCTAGTGTGCTTGTTGCATGTGCCAGCCTTTGTTTACTTGAGTATGGTCAACAAGTCCATGGCCTCCTTTGCAAGGTTGGCTTGGACACTGAAAAGTGTATCGAAAGTGCCCTAATCGATATGTATGCCAAATGTGGTAATATAGCTGAGGCACAAGAGGTCTTTGAGAGGATTTCTGAACCAGATACAATTTCGTGGACTGCTATTATATCAGGATATGCTCAACATGGGCTTGTGGAGGATGCCCTTGAACTCTTTAAGAGAATGGAGCAGATGGGTGTGAAGACCAATGATGTTACCTTATTGTGTGTTCTATTTGCATGCAGCCACTGTGGTATGGTAGAAGAAGGTCTCTATCATTTTCATGTAATGGAAAAATTGTATGGTGTGGTGCCAAAGATGGAACATTATGCTTGTATTGTTGATCTCTTAGGTCGTGTGGGCCGTCTTAATGATGCAGTGGAGTTCATAAAAAGGATGCCAATTGAGCCCAATGAAATGGTTTGGCAGACTTTGTTGGGAGCATGTAGAGTACATGAAAATGTTGAGTTGGGGGAGATTGTAGCTGAGAAGATCCTTTCAGTTAGGCCAGAATACTCAGCTACCTATGTTCTTCTATCCAACACTTATATCAGGACAGGGAGTTATAAAGATGGAAATAGTTTGAGAGATGTGATGAAAGACCGAGGTGTGAAAAAGGAGCCAGGTTGTAGTTGGATTTCTGTGAAAGGTAGAATCCACAAATTTTATGCAGGGGATCAACAACATCCAGAAAAGCATGAGATATATGCAAAGTTAGAAGAGCTGAGAGTGAAGCTTAAGTCCATGGGTTACGTTCCAGATTTGAGTTATGTATTGCAAGATGTGAATTTGGTTGAAAATATGGGGATTCCTGGATAAGCTCACACGAAAACACTAATTTGATAAATATGTCCAATATTTCAGGTATACTGTTCAAGTAGCGGAACAAAATTTTTGTGATCAAGATAGAGAAAAGCTGCAGCAACAAAGAGCAAATGAATCTTTCGATGATGAAATTGAGGTGCCATGTACATCTATTGATTTTTTCCACCTGCTCAGCTCCTCTTTCAGGCTTGGGAGCAGAGCGTCCAGGGTACATACAGACTACAGATGTAAAACCCATAAAATTTCTGTTGAATGGTCCAATGATTGGTGTTGGGGTTGACAACTGACCATGAGGGCTGTACTGCTTGGGCATTTTTGGAGTTGTGGGCTCCTGAACATATTCCAAAATAATCCATGCTGATGTATAATAGAATGTTGATTTCATTGTGCGATTGGTTATGGTGGATATAGGCTTCTTTGACCACAAAGAGTTTATTGGGCACAGGCAGATGTACTCAAGGTGCTCTGTACAGGGTCGAGTAGCAGAATTGAGTTCATGTTAAGGACCCTGGGACTGCTCAACCATTGAACACCATCCACCAATATAAATCATTTGATACAAAATCCAAAATCCTCAATGATGTGCAGAAGGATTCAGATGGAAGCACCCAACCTTTGCAGAAAAAAAAAACCCGGTGAAAATTCTGTTCCAAAGTCGGGCATGATTGATATGGTGAGATGAGTTTTGCTTTATGTCCTGAGCCGGTGGAATAAGCTTGGTTTCTGTTATTGATTCCGAAAAAAGTATGCGATGGAACTCATTTTATCCGAACTGTACATTCACTGAAGGAACTCGTTACAAATCATCGAGTATTCAATCATTCATATGCGCCTCTTTGAAGATTATGTGCCTTGTATTATATGTGTTAAAGCAACAGCAAAACTTTTACCTTTATGTTCTTAACACTAGAATAAAAGCAGGAAAGAATACACAAGTCTTTTCTCAATAAATCTTCTTTGGAGTTTGCTGGCATATCCATCTAGAAGTTGGCTAAAAGGGTTTCAGTTTACGTTATGGCATGTTTACTTACAATGAATGGGAGAAGTCATGAATCCGGGAGCTTAAAGTCTCAGTGGAGGAAGGTTGGCATAAGCTTTTTACTCTTGCTTGCTTCTCCTCCAATCCAATTTCCATTATTGCAAAATCTCAAAAGTTTCTCCTATCTTGTGGGGCTTGCTTAAGAAAAGTTGCAACGCCAACACAAAAAGACAGCAACAGTTGAAAACACCCTTCTGAGATGTCTCTTGCTTGTATTGTACATAGTCACGTATACATCATACATGGTGGGCTTAGCAGCTCTTAAGATATATATTTCCTGCCATCGCTGGGAGGATCTTTGCTGGTTTCGTTACATGTGATGAACAAGACACACATTATACAACTTTCACAAAATTATTTTCTTTTCTCATCATTGTAATTGCAATTATGTCATGTTCGATACCTACAACCAACCCCGTGACCTCAAGTTTTTGCATATTATATTATTATTATTTATTATTTTATTTATTTATTTATTGTCAAGATCAGTGGGGTAGAATTGCTCAACTCGAAGTAGTACCTCTGTGATTGAATGCCATGCACAACAATGATGTGCTAAATATAGACGATTGTTTGTCTTCTACTTAGGTCACCTCCAAGATGATGGGTACAGATTTCGCGTCACCTCCAAAATTAATTACAGTAATTTTTAATTTTTTTTTTCAAAGTGTAGATAGCCAAATGCTTCAACAAAGTGTGAATATATTTACATTCGATTCATATCTTGGACTGTCGTACAATTTTTGTTCTGTGGCCTACCAGAGAATGGAGTCAATAGACCGATTGACCAGTGACCAACCAACAAGCCCTTTTGTTTATATGAAATTAATTTCATATTATTGAAGCTAATTAATCAGGTGATGATGTTTTGAATTTTAATTTCTAAGAACGTGGGTGTTAGAGAAGAAAACAATACATGGTGATATCATTTTCAATATATTTGGCAGAAGATAATTTGTTTTGGGATGAAAGAGGACAAGGCAATATAGCTGTATGAGGTCTAAGGCTTGGTTTGTTTGCATGGGCGCTCTCTCTGCACACATCAAGCTTATTTACAGCAAAGCAATATTTGTAGGCATTAGATGTAAGCTAGAATTCTAGAATGACGACGTTTGGACAGTGAACATTTATTCTTCAGTGTGGGGGATGCATATGCACAATGAAAACCTTAATTCCAACACACCACCTCGGACTTTATAAAGATAACTGCTCTTAACAACTTGAGTTACAAGTCTCGTGTTATATTGATGTATTCATATATGATATATATCCAACCAAACTTTTTGGGTATTGTTATTTATATATATATATATTATCCCTTGCATTGCATGTAGATTCTACAATTGCAAAGAAGAACTCTCTCTCTCTCTCCATGAACAACAGAGGCACTTATCACTCAACTTTATACTTCGATTGAATTTTGTTTCCATTGTCACATTTGCATGTGAATGTACTTTCCCGAAGTGCAACTCACGTGAGTTTTGCTAACAAGTCACAAGAATCCTATATACTACTATACTAAGGATAATTTGTTTATACGAAGAAAAAAAAGTAAATGTATGGATGATAGTAAATATTTATTGGGTTTTTTTTATTTATTTCGAATGAATTACGAAATTTTGGAGCCTTATGGAGGAGCACAGATCGGTGTCAAGCATTGTAAAACGATGGCTCTATGTGGTGATTGAGGTATGGCTTGTCATTATATGAGATTTTTATTCTGTTTTTTTATTTTTAATAATATGGAATGTCACGAGAAACATTTCTGAATAAAGTAATACTTTTACTGCATGATTGTGCCCTAATTAAATGGGTTCCAATTCTTTGTTGTTAATTTTGTTTTTTTCATTTTGAATTGTTTCATCACATGATGATTTGGATATATACAATATAGACACCAAAACGCGTACAGGTCAGTAATGTGCCATAATTAACTCACATCAACTTTTAATGAGATTCTGAATTATAAATATTAAGGAGTGCTGTTATTTCTATCCATGCCCTATTTCCCCACCCACCATTTTGGCCAGTTTCTCTCTATGCCTTCCCTTTTTTGTAGCAGATTGCTCAATTTCTAAAGCACCTCTTCATTGTCCATTGCTTCAACTACAGCTTTTTGATCAAGTTATGTGATTGTTCTATCAAATGCCTTCTTTTTGAGTCAGAGAGAACTTTAGGATTGTGTTTTTTCAAATTTACATGGTGGGTGGGGAAATAGGACGGGAGGGTTAACATAGAAGCACTCATATTAAGAAGTCCATAGCTATGATTTCACAATTACAACAGAGTTTAGCATGTACATATATATGTTAATTAATTAAGAAATAAAATAGAAGCGTGTTTGTCTAAGTCTTAGTCGGGTTTATAAACCAAAAGCATTGCATTCCATTCACCATGAAACATGTGAATGAGAACAATCAAATCCTAAAAGAATCTTCTCTCCATCAACCTCCAACTTTTTGGCAACTAACAAGCCCTAGAGAGAGAGTACCATATATTATTCAGCGCAAAGCCGACGTAATTAAACTCTCTTTCTTTATATGTAAAATTATATTTAATTATGAATTAATCCACTGTCAATCATATATCATATAGAGTTCCATGCACCTCACGATATCTTGCGTCTATTTTCAAAGTGCTTTTTGAAAAATCAACTTCATTTAGAAGATGGTTATTAAAAAAATAGTAATGGCTGGTGAAAGAAAAAAGGCTTACCAAACCTGGTGAGGAAGAATTGGACAGCACTGAAGAAATAAAATGAAAGCAGTCACTTCATTTTGATGAAGAAATGTTATAGCTAATAGGTTTCAAAGGTATCAAGACAAACTGCTTATCTGTTAATTTGTTTTTTCCTACTTTTCCCGAGTATTATCATATCGATAAGCATCGGGTCACGCTCATTGGACAAACTGTTCAAGTGATCAGTATTTTTGATTCACATATATATATGCCTTCCAGCATATATATTACAAGTTGTCGACATAATTTCACGGAGACAAAAAAAAAATTATTAACCTCATCACAACAATTTATATATTCAAGGAAAAATCACATCACTTAATTAGCATTTTTTTTAGTGTGTTTTAAAAGACGACGCTTGTTAATTGACAAGCACCATGTTTTAAAAATCAACCTAATGCAACTCCATTTTAGTAGTGCATAAGATGATATACCACGACAGTTTTGTAAAATCGTCATCTTTTAAAACACGACGGTTTTAAAGTGTACTTTTGTCTATTTTGAGATGTGGTTTAACTAAATTGTTGTAGTGTCTATTTAATACAAAAGCAAAACACACATGATTAATAAAAATAATAATTAAGTTGGGGTGAGGTTCCTAGCTCGGCTAGCAAGCTAATAATTTAAAACGTACACTCTAGAAATTGAAACTGTATATATGGCTAGGAAGTGCAAGAAATATTACTTTATATATATATATATATAATTATTTATTTTTATGGAGGGCAAGAGACAAGTTGGGAGCAGGGTATGTGTATGGAGAGTATTGTTTGGTTGTAATGATTAATGGGCACACATGTGAATAGAGTTGGTACGTGATTTGTCTGTGTCCAATGGAGACAATGCTGGAATCAACAAGTACTAGCTCCTGCAAACTCTCCTGCACTGCATATACACATATACATGTATAGTCTTACAATCAAGTAAATAAGTTTAATACACACACACACATATATATATAGCTAGTTAGAAGTTAGAAAAGGATGGAAAGCTACTGTCCTCATGCACAGGAATAATTTACTTTAAATTATTGTTGTATGCATGGTAGATATTATTAATTTGAGTTTCCAAGAAATTAAATATATTATGGAGATGGAGTCTAGAGATGAAGAAGGTTGAAATGGCACGTGTAGAGAGAGAGGAAGAGAGAGAGGAAGAGGACAAAAAGGGCAACGGCTAGAGGAGGGGGGAAAGAGGGAGAAGGAAAAAAGCCCCCGTGAGGAGTGTTTGGAGGCATTCTCTCCAGTCCATCCATCCATCCTAATAGCTAAAGTAATTTGTTGCTTCCTTCTTCTCTCTTTCACTTGTTTCGATGGCTCCAGGGTTGGCTTCTTCCACAAATCCACAGTTGCCACTCCCACCTCGATCCCTCTATCTCCATCACGAGCTGCTCTCTCTGGTACCTTATGATTCCATTTCCAATTCCCTCCCGCCCATTCACTTCTTTTTTTCCCATTCTACCCCCTTCATAATCAAAACATATGAAATAATAATGAATGAATTTTCAGAATGAAACACACAAACTCTCTCTCTCTCTCTCTCTCTCTCTCTAAACATATTCGATACTTATAATGTTTTCTAGCTTAATATCGAGTGGCCTTAATTCTGCATATCAACTTGCGCAGACAGCCAAAAACATGCAAGTGAAACTGACTCTTAATATCCCTATTACTTTTTTTTTTATACACATCAATAATAAGTATATATATAGCTAGTTTTGATTTAGTAAACTTGAGGAATATGATCCTTAATCATCATTAATTAGATATGATCATCAACGATATTTCACACAACGGCTTTAAGTTGAAAAGGTACCTATAGCTCCTATAAATAATTTCTTCAAGACAGTGGCTGGCAAATGTATTTCATTAACTATGTGATCTTATCAGCTTAAATTCTAAGGAAACTTTTTGAAAATGATAACGAGATTGTAATATAATTTATTTTATCTAAAAATGAAATACATATATATACCGTGCGGACGCCATTGTAAACAGGAAGAAAAGCATAGAGGGGTACGTAGTACAAAATACATATATAATGTCTTACTGTATATGTAATCTAACATTGGTTTATGCTAATTCCACATTTTTTGGAATCATTTGTTTGATTGGGAATTTGTATGGTCTCCACATAAATGATATATCCAACAAATTAAGCAAACTTTGTTTAGAAGCTGATTATGAATGATACAAATGATTAATTATGTGCAATAATCCCAAGGATTACGAGGAATGTTTAACCCTTGCTGCTACGTCATAATATTGCTAAAAACCAAACAATATTGTACCGTGAGAAGGGCATGTCAGTAATTACAGGCAGAATCTATTATCTGTTATACAATATTATTTTGTGAAAAAACTGAGGCAGTCATGTGCTGGGAAGCAAACAGGTGATCATATAGATTTGAGAGCTCCTCGCCCTCTTATAAAAGGCTTTCATCAGAGCTTTTCAGAGAGTTTGTAAGGAAGAGAGAGAGAGGGCAAAAAGAGAAGGCTGAGAAATCAGAAGTTTATAAGATAAGGGAGGGAGAGAGGTTGAGAAGATCGAATCCGATATCCGTTTCCATGGTTTCTAGGGAGCACAAGAGGGCAGCACTTTATGAGAAGCTGCAGCTTCTTCGTTCTATTACTAATTCTCATGCTGTAATTCCCCTGCTGCATTCATTTCTCAGGCCTTTCCTTTATTCCATTGGCTTAAAGTTGCTTTCTGTATATATGCTTTATACCAACCCAAAATTGTTTCCTATTATTTTGTTCTTTTGTATAATTTATTGTTTCTTTTCCTCATAACACAAAATACATGCAATTGGTTTCCTCTTTTTTTTTTTCGGTGTGTGTGTGTGTGACCTTACCTCCTCAAAATATCTCATTTTCTGCACTCCTGATTTCAAATACAGATGAAGAATTTCTTTAATATTTATAATATGAAACCAACTTATTTCTGTAATTTGTTAATTTAATCCGTAATTTCTGAATTATCTCATTCTGTTTTCTTGATTTTCAAACTGATGAGGAAATTAATCTATATATATTTGAGTAATTTCGTAAATTTATACATGAGAAAAGAGAGAGAATATTTGGAATCTATATTGACCATAAAAGTTCTTACATGGCAATACTTCTTTAATTATCTATATGTATAAACCTATTTTCAGTTCCTAAATCCAAAATACGATATGATAACGGTAATAACATCCGGACGTCTGCATAGGAGAATTTATATATATATATATATATATATATATATAACTTTCCGTTTGTCATAATTTTTGGTTTGTGCATGTGTGACAGCTAAACAAAACCTCAATCATAGTAGACGCATCAAAGTACATTGAAGAGCTAAAACAAAAGGTGGAAAGACTGAATGAAGATATTGCAAATGCGCAAACTAGTTCATCATCAAGTGACCAAACTCCATTGCCTGTGGTACTACAAATTCCACCTTCTTCATATCATATCTAAAACTTAATGTATGAATATTTAATTAATTTCCATTTAGTTGTATATATGAATTAATTGCCTAATTTGTCACAATTTGTATGTCCTTAAATTTTCAGCAGGTTACAGTGGAAACCCTAGAAAAGGGGTTTCTGATAAATGTGTTTTCTGAAAAGAGCTGCCCAGGTTTGCTTGTCTCTGTACTGGAAGCTTTCGAAGACTTGGGTCTTAATGTGCTTGAAGCTAGGGTTTCCTGTGCAGACAGTTTCCGGTTGCAGGCAGTTGGAGGAGAAGTAAGGCATTTCATTTCCTCTCTCTCTCTCTCTCTCTCTCTCTCTCTCTCAGAGTGAGGGTAGGTTAATAATTAGCTAATAATGAGATAATTTTTGGTTTAATGTAGAATGAGGAAGAAGGTGAAAGCATTGATGCTCATGCAGTGAAGCAAGCAGTGGCAGTGGCTATTAAAAACTGGAGTGAAAACAACGAACACGAGTAATCAAGATTCGGTTGCTATATAGCTAGAGCTAGCAATTTATATATCTTTGTGATGATGAAGATCATTTTCCACTTCCTCTTGGATTAAAAAAAATCCTCTCCTTTCCTTTCTTGATGTGGCTCTGCTATATAGCTAGCTAGGTTGGCATGAAATGAATTAATGTTGATCATCAAGGAATTAATCAAGCTTTAAACAACTTAGTTACGAGTACTTGATCCATCATATATAGCTAGTTAGCTCATCTTAATTACACTAGTGGTTCTTAAGACATGACAAGACTAGACATTTAAGGGTGGTCAAAGAATTAGAATTTCAATCATGTCTTTGATGGAATGATGGCGATCAAGGACATTTCGCTGCATAGGGAAGGGTTGTGTACTGCTGTTGGTTTATGTCAGCCCCACCACTACCCTGCTCCGAAAATAAAAATTTGTAAATAATCCTAGTAATAATTAACTAGATCAATCATTTCGGAGATATTATAATTAATTTGGATGTTCTTAATGCATCTTAGTAATTAATTTGGATGTGAAAGAAACTACTCTATAAACCATGCCGATAAGTGAATGGTGTTGGTGCTGATTTTTTTGTGTCGTCCTTAAAACCTGCATGCAAAAAGCTATAACAATAATAAAATCGGTATAGAAAATTTTGGCTCCTCTGCCTGGCTCCTCGCGGTTTTGGGTAGAAGGGTGAGGGTTCGTATTTTGGATTAGGTTGATTTGGGGGGGGGGGGTTTGTGTGGGCTTCTGTTTTCTGTTAATGGAGCTTGTTGGTGTTATATATAGGTTGATGTATGCTTTGGGTTGTCTTAATACATGGGCTCTGCTTAATCAGTAGTTATTTAGGGTTTGTATGGGAGTGATTTTGTAAAAACTCGTCGGTTCATAAGCATTTTATATTAGAAGAAGGTTGAATTTTTTTATATAAGAAATCTAAGTGATTCCAAGTACTTTTATAACCATAAGCACTTTTTAACAATTGATTGTGTGGTGGTTTTGCAAATTTTGTCTAATTACAACATCATATAAATAATTCCCTTACTAGCTAAGAAACTGAATTTCTTTTGGCATCCATCAATGATGCCCTTGAAATCTGTACACAAAGATGAGGATTCTTAAGAGCAAATGCATCATACTTAGCTGAGAAAACTATGTCGTGCATGTTTTTGACAATGAAGTCCAAGGCATTCTCCTTCAAAGTCAGGCACGAACAAACATCTGCAACCTCTAAAACATCAAGAGCATTGGCTGTGCTCAGAGACTGGAGCATATGGCGCTCACAAAGCTTCTGTAGGTATGAGATTCCGTATTTATCTGCTGCAAGGAACAAGGAGTAGACATGCTTGTTCATCTTTTCTTCATGCAAGTCCCCATTGTACAGGAACTCCAAGAGAGACTCAAGCTCTTCATGGTTCAACTCTATCAATGTTACGGCGTCGTTTGGTGGAGCTTTGCACCCGTCTGAGTCTAGCATGTTGTTGAAGATTTCCGATCGTATTGCCTACAGTAAATTACATTAATGTAAATGATTAATGGTTCCTCCCTCATGCATATATAATTAAGTAATTAATCAAATAACTAAGTTAAGACAACATTACTGGAGAGAGAGAGAGTCACCAATAAGGCTCTATGTGCAGGTATTGGAGGCCCATTATCACCAGGGTGGAGTTGAATGTCTGTGTGAATTTGATCTCTAAATGCAACAACAAATCCACTTAGGAATTTAATCTTCTCATTGAGTTCCTCTGATGCATCCTTCCTATCATGCACCCATTTTGACACATTCTCCAGAGTCTGCAGCAGAAAAAGAAATTAACAACACATCACAAAACGATACTATATAGAATTTTGTAGCAACATTTTTCTTTTTGTCTATAAGCTTTGGAAAAACTAAGATAGGATTATGTTGAGGGATCACAATGAGGGGGTTCAATCCAACAGCCCAATTATAACTCTGTACTAGATCGGACGGACGGCTATTAATGACCCCCTCATTCTAAGGTATCCGGAGATGTGAGCAAAACAATTAGGGAGCTTCTACAATGAGGAGTTAAAGTGAGGAGGTTATTTGAGGAGACCGATCCGACCGTCAAAACATTTAAAATATTTAAGTTCCATGATTTCTTTACATTTGTTGATGGTGAGATTTGACCTCCTCAAATAACCTCCTCACTTTAAGCCCTCATTATAGCCTTTCCAAAACAATTAGGCCGAGAAACAATTTGAGAAAGAAAGGCCCATAAGAGATGTGGATCAATAAGGCCCAGAAAGCAATTTGCTGGGTCCAGATATATAGGTGTCCAATAGAGACCCAAAATGAAATTATTCTGCACCAGAAAAATTTGCCCATTCAAAAGTAAAATACTCTTCAACGATGAAATGAGTGTTGTTGAAGCGAAGGACTCCTCCAACAAAGAATGTGATGATGTGTTAAGTTTTGTATGATGGCTTAATGTAAAAGTGCTTCCTAGTAATTATGAAATTAAGAGAATGATGAAGCATTGAATTCAAAGTCTGCAAAATCCAAGCAATTAAAACGAAGAAAGACGATGAAAGTTGAAACCAGAGGCTTGCCTTACACAAATTTGCTTTCTTCTCAGCTGATCCTTGAGCACTTTCAAGCTTGTTTATGAAGGAGATAACGCTACGGGCTCCCTCGTAGCATGTCAAGCATATCGTATTCCTTGGAGGCCTCAATATAGCCGGCATTGAAGTACAAATAGAACAGTCCATATCTGCTTGCCTTAGTCTCCTTAATCCTGATATCTTTATGTATCAGAAACCTACAGCAAAAGCAAAAGCAGAGGAAGGAGGAGAAGCTGAATGTTTCTTGTTTTGAACGTACTCAATTTCAATTCAAGGCTTTTTCCAAGTTCCCCTGTTTATGCTAGCCAGAGTTTGTTGGACCTACCATATCCCTAGTTAATTAATTTGAACAGCAACCATGATTGCCTTAAGTAGAATATTGCACTATTTTTTTTGTGTTCGAGTGAATAGACCAAACCAACCTTGAAAGGATTCACTTAGTAATGCATGACCATGATATCATGTAGGTGTTTTGGTTGGAGGGTAGAATTGTCAGTTGGGGAACATTTGGAGGTTTTGGTAGGCCACTCCTTTTGAGTGCATTTTAATTTAAGTGCTTAAACAATAATACCATGGGAATTGGCAAGTGAAGGAATCGGAATGTTAGGAAGAAGAAAAGGACTTTCCAACGTTACAAGTACAGCAAATATGTGCAAGGCAAGCACGTCCCAGAAACTACTTCAACTCTAAAGCTTCCTCAATTAGTCTTCATTTCGTTGACCCAAAAATGAGCCAGCCTGGCTGCTTTCTACACCACCTCCCAATATGATTGGCCCAGTTATGGTTCGTGATGCTCAATGGTGTTGTATGTCTCTAATCTCTAGCACAATTGATAAAGGACTTTGGCTTGGATGCATCGAGGAAGGGAAATTCAAATACAGCATCTCGGCTCGATGTAATTACAATTGTATTTTTGTGTTTTACATACAAATTTGTGAGCTAACTAATGTAGTGTTACGAAAGAGGTGAATCCAATTCACTTGATTGCCCCCAATATGCAATGGGATAAACCAATATTGGTCTTCTTCTTTTATATAAATATAAAGTAATGTGTTAACCCTAATAAGAAATAAATTCAAAGATGTGTTAACCTTAAATACAAAGATGTGTTAACCTTAAATACAATAGGAAATAAATCTAAACTACTATAGAAAAATAAATCTCAATTACAATAGGACTAAATTAATAGGTAAGTAACTAAAATCCTAACATAGTAAGGAATCAAAATCCTAACATAGTAACCAAGGTGGTTGGTGTGAGTGGTTCGGCACTCTCATTCCTTAAGAGAAGGTCAGGGGTTCGATCCCTGCTCTCGTATGGAGTCACCACTTTGGCCAGCACTTTACCCCTTACGGGCCGACCCGGTGTGAGCGGGGATTAGTCTGGGTTGTGGTTAAGGCTTAAAGGTGCCACCCATAGTTGGGCTAACTTAGTAAGGAACCAAAAACCTAACTAAACAAGGACTCGCCAACAGTTTACACATTATAAATAGTACTCCACTCAAAACCCTAAGACTAAGAGTTCAAAACCCTAATAGTGAGAAATAAGGAACGAAGGGATACGTAAGCCAGATATAGAACGAAGGGATATGCAGTCATTATCTGAGTATTTACAGAGTCATCGCCAAGTGTGGAATGACAATTATATTGTGGATAATTATCGCCGCATTATTCGGTAAGTATATCTAAAAATCTCACGTTTGTTTTTTTGGCTTATAGTTTAAATATATTATGGCAATGGATCGAATCGGGGGTGGGTATACAATTCACATCCCCATCCCTGTTAAGTATTTTCCCTCATCCCCGCCTTCATACCCCCAATATTTAAATTGAGGATTCCCCATACTGACCTTCATCACTCGCCTCATCACGAAAATAAAATAAAAAGCTATTTTGTTGAATGAGAAAAAAGCACTATGAGCACAAAATATGTACCAATTCAATTTTTATTAACTAATAATATAAGCTATTTAAAAAAAATTTAATACATGTTCAATACATGATCATCATTATAGAGGTAGCACCACCATCACACATCTTAATGATATATTTATATGAAAAATAAATTATACATTGGGTTCGGATTAGGGATTAAAATATCATCCCCGCACCTTCCTATAGACCATACTTGAAAAATTCCATGTACTCGTTCCCATACCCATTTCTTATCCTTCATACCCGACCCATTAGGATCGAATTCCTGCCAAAACTCTTATTCGGGTTAATATAAAGGAAGTTTAAAATTCAAATCTACTGCAGCTGTGATCTTCTCCTAAACATATAAATACATTTTTGTAATTAGATTTAGTTTCCTAGTCTGAATGGTTGGCGTAGGTTGCTTTATTGTATTTTTTTTTATTTCCCTCTTAGATACAATTTTACCTTTTTTTTTTTCTTATATATATTTCTAACATTGTTAACATGTACCCATTTTATAGGAATATTATTCACATATTTGCTGAATTGGAGAGGTACTTTGACCGGTGCAATTTGGATCTTGAGCACTTAACTATCGTTAATAATCAAGTGCAGCGTAGTTTTCAAAATCATGTTCAAACCAGGGGAAGATTGTGTAAGCACCAATGCAAATTTGTCCTTGAAAGAATCCTTGGTAAGGATGATAGGAAAAAGGAGTTGAAACACTTTTATGAGATGGCTCAAATCCAAGGGTAAGGAAATAATTTAACTGTTTTTTTTTTTGTTGGCTTGTTTTTCCTTTTATTGCTGTATTTTTAATGGATTATTTATAAATTTGTATTTTATTTATAGTGCGACTTTGGCGGATTTGTGGCATCATCCCCTGCTCATGACATGTGATGAGAGATATTATTTTCCGCATGAAGCCTTAATCGAACTTATGTGTGTGGAGAATTGGGAGACTAACTATGCAAATTACACGGAGAATCACATCCCATCTTACGGGAAAAGGAACATCGAAACAACCATTCAAAACTCCAAATATGCCATAGCTTTTGAGTCCGTTTATCACGAAACATATCAGTGGGAAGATGTGTCACGCCCCGGACCCGGGGGTAGGTGGAAATCCCGCGCCCGGTGCGTGAGAAAATAAATAAAATAAAATAAAATGAAAAGAAAACCGAAATAGGGTTTGAAATAAACTTCTCTTATAAAAATAGCTCCAAAATTACAACTTTACAAGAAATAAACAAACAAAGCTCTAACACTCTCATCTAATTTAGCCTCAACTGGTTTAGTCATTTTCTTGCCCACTAACTCATCTGAAAAGTTAAACAGGGTGAGGGATGAGCATCCACAGCTCAGTAGGAACATGAGACCTTACCACAGTAGATTGATATAACTAAATTAAGTGACATGCAATCACACAGCCAAATATCACATTAATAATATTAATGTATGAATGCTCTTCATCTAATCCCGTTAATTCATATAACTGGACAAGCAGACCTGCACGTCCCATACCATGCTTATACCACTTGGTCCCGAATGCCCATTTATATGAATTAACACCCATTTCAATCATCCCATTATTCCCCTTTTGTTAGTCATCTTGTCTAACTCCCTTTCGCCAGTCCCGAATCACCCAATAAAAAATCATGTGCACTGTGGGATCCCTGAGACCTGGTACCTGCCAAGAGTTAGACTCAACTACACAAAAGACTATATCCATTACCCTCTTTTCCATTATTATCTTCTCCACCCAACAACTCCAACCAATTACCATGACATGATATAATTATGCCAACATTATTCAAATAGTTCACTATACATAAATATCTCATATCAAGAACATTATACAATATCACACATAATATAGAGCTCACGAAATTTAATTAAATCAATCTTATGTAAAGGCTCCCAAGAAATCCCTACCTCGATTCCAAAGCATTTCTCCAAGTTAAGAAAATACAAGCTAACTTCTATATCTCTTCCAAGTCTCTCTCTCTCTCTCTCTCTCTCTCTCTGTATTTTACTTCATTTCTCTATTTCTCGTTTTGTTATTGACAACATAAGGGAGAGGCCTTATTTATACTCTTACAAAACTTGGGCATGAAGTAAGAATAGATATAAGGATAAGCTTAATGAATAAGGATAAATACGAATATAGGAAGATAAAATCAAAATATTAATTAACTAACTTCTTACAGGAGCTATTAAAACATACAAGCTTTGAGCTTTGAAACAATGACACATATATTGGTGACAAGGATGAAATATGCAAGTGCCACACGTCCACTCTACCTTAAGATGATTAAAACTCATATATATATAAAAATTACTATGTCAATCCTCTTGTCCAAGTTAACTTGCTCAGAAAGATAAAAAGAGATTTGTTTTAGCTATTCACAAGATGTGAATAACACAATTCTAATAATTGAATATTATTATAAATATATACGATTATATAAGTTAAATACCCAAGAAATATCTAAGAATTTAGAGAAAAACAAATAATATAATTTATTCAAATGAACTTATGTATATATATATTTACTAAGTACAAATAATTATTAAAATAGCATTGTAAACGTAAAACAGTACATATATATATAAATATTTTGGATCATGCTCATACTTCCGAAGCATAGAAACATGGAAAATATTATGTATATTCGAAAGTTGAGGTGGTAATGCTAACTTATAAGCTACATCACCTAATCCTTTCCAAGATTTCAAATGGTCCAATAAACCTTGGTGCCAATTTTCCAGTCTTTCCAAATCTTTTTACTCCTCTTCACAGTGAGATTTTAAGAAACACGTAATCACCTATGTCAAAACTTAATGGTTTCTTTTTTTTTTTTTTTTTTTGGTCTACTTAGTTCTTTTGTCGACTCTGAGCAGTTAAGAGACATTGCTTGATAACTTTAATCTTTTCAGTTGTCTTTTGAACCAAATCAGGTCCTAGTAATACAGTTTCTCCTACTTCAGTCCAACATACAGGTGACTGACAAGGTCTTCCATATAAAGCTTCATAAGGTGCCATTTGAATACTAGATTGATAACTGTTGTTGTAGGCGAATTCTGCCAACACCAAATGATCTTCCCAACTTCCCCTAAAATCTAGAATACAGGCTCTCAACATGTCTTCTAAAATTTGAATGGTTCTCTCTGACTGTCCATC
>NC_024130.1:21741455-21765582 GCF_000346735.1 Prunus mume
CACTCTTTCTGCTAAACTCGCCGATTTTTACATAAAAGAGCGAAACTGGAAGCAAAAGAATGAAGGAAGCGAAGAAATAGCCAAATATGGAAGCTGAGCCAGAGCGAAGAAGACTGAGAGTTCGAAAGCCTCTCTCAGATTGCACCAACACTATAGCCAATACCAAGACCAGCACCAACACCAACGCCACAGCCACCTCTTCTCAATCGTCGTCAGCCTCCACCGCCACACTCAAACGCCTGAATCCCAACCTCTCCTCGGCCACCAAGACCCTCGTCGCCGCTTTAAACCCTAAGCCCTCTGCTCCGCCGCCCCCAATTCCTTCCACGCCTTCTCGCCCTCCTCCCATTTCGACCTCTTCTTCTGGTAATTTCTCTGCCCCCTTTTGCGTTTCTTCCTTTTCCATTTGGATTGGGCTCCGATTTCTCTTTTTGGTTTGTTAATTTCGATTTGGGAATCTAGGGTTTCTCATTATCTCTCCACGTGTTGGAAATTCAGCTCTGAATTAGTGGAAGCCCACAACGATTCAGTTAGAATTTGTTTATATTGATTTTTACTCGTACCCTGAAGCTGTTTTGAAGGAAAGGGTTCCTTTCGATACTTGAATTGAACTTGATGCGATGCTTAATAAATACAAACTATCAACTCCTGTAAATAAATTTCTTTGGAAAATCTATGTGGTTTGAGACCTTACGGGTAGATTTTGGTTTTTGAGTTTAGGTACCAGTGACTGTGACGGTTTTGAGGCTTGTTCAGTGTACACTCGGAGACAGACTGCACTGAAAAGGAAGAGTAAAGACAAGGAAAACACTGTACCCTTTAGTTGTCCTCCTGCACCAAAGATCCGGAATATATTGTGAGTCTCTAACTGATATGAGTAATGTTCCTATACTGTAGCATTGTATTATAAATCATAATATATCTGTTAATATACAAGATGGGGGTGGGTTAGTTTGGTTTTCAAATGTAAGCTACCTTGTCATAAGGCGCTATTTATCAAGCCATAAGGGGCGTTGCTTGTATAAGATTATGATAAGATATTGCTTCTCGAGTTGTAATCCGATGATAACATATATCACTTGAGTGTTCTTCTGATTTGGGATGCTTCTTTCCCATATCGTGTGAAGTTTTACTAATTCTGTTGTACATGTTCCTGCCATTTGAAACAGGGGTAAATTGAAGGAAGACGGACATAGCAGTCTATCAAAGGAATCCACGGCTCCTCGTAAAAAGGTTTGTTAAAGTTAATATTAGTGACTTTTCTGTTGTTTTGGGTAGAAACTGCTACTTTATATCTGGCTTGGGGCCTGGTTTCTACAATCAATTGGCCAGTGTTTATCTTTTATAAAAATGTTATGCCTTCATATCAGTCCAAAACTACATACTGTGCTTTCTTAAGGAGAACTTGTATATACCCCAAAGGCCCCAAGAATTTCAAACAACATGGTAGAGTGTGTCTATGGAAGGATTGCTTATTTCTCAAATGTGAGGTTGAGTTGTTTGGGCTATATACTTAGAGATAAATTCTCCTTACTGTGGCAATATCAACGGCTGAATATGGAATAGACTGTTTATATAATCTTTCACTTACTATTGAATGGTAGTCTGTGTATTCTTTTTCACTTGTTTAAACAATTGTTACAGTTATACTGGACCGAAGTTTGTTCTAGGAGTTTGTTTGTTTGTTCAAACAACTGAGTTCATGTTTTTTCCTAAAGGGACAACAAATCCCACTGTACAATAAAGTCTGGGTTTGTAGTTATTCACTTTTAATTTGTGCGTAATACTTCTGCAGAAGCAGTGTGCGGTACCAGCTGGGAAAGATGTTTCCATGCATGCCTTGCCACAAGATTTCATTGAAAAGCAGAGAGCGTACTTTGCCGAGATTGATGCATTTGAACTGCCAGAAGAGGAGGTCGATTCAGTTGATTAGAGTAAAAATGGAAGACCTGAGCTACGTAGTGCATCATATAGGATATAAGCAAGGCAGCCTAAACCATTTAGTATTCTCCGTATAGTCAGAATATAGTGTGCAATTGACTAATTCTGCTGTCACTAACTACCACCGCTCGCCAAGTACATCAATGTAAGTCCATGTTAGTTGTAATGCTTTGTCTCTCTATGTATAGAGAGAGCTTGAGAAGAAGAAGAAGAAGAAAGGAAGATTGGGCAAGTGAATGAAACAAAGTACTGAGAAAGAGTATAAAGGTATACAAAGACAACTTAGAGAGACCAGAGAAACCCAGAAGACTGTATTTTGTCATAGATTTTGTAATACGCGGAATTATGAATCACTCTTTGTTATGAAATCTGAGTTACGCTTAGTTTTTTTTTAAAGCCAATAAACGATAAAAAAATTTATTCCTCAAAAGTAGCGTTAACATCAGTTTCCAGTGTTGGAAGCAGCCAAATGGGAGGCACGAAATCCCGTACACATTAACCATAAGATTTAGAAAAATCTGCTACTAGTCATCTCATACCCATTATTTGCTAAAGACTAATTACAAATCATTTAAACTTAAAGCAGCCCCTGTCGCTTTAGATCATTGTATGTCTTCTTATTGTAAATGTTACCCTCTTCATCTTCATACTCTTCTCCAAGATCCGGGCACCACAAGTTTGCGCCTTGCCGTTCTTGTATCCTCTTCCACAGCTCTTTTGCTTCCTCAATTGATGTGATCTCATTGAAACTCTTGGTCTTTGGTATGCCAAGGCAACGCATCCCGCGCTTATGGCACTCTCCATTAAATGTATCTCAAAAGCTCTGCGCCCAAAGTAACTGGAATCCCCACATATCTCACACTTGAATTCCTGACCGAGACCATGAAGCTTATACATCCAGTAAGATATTATCTTCCCATCCGGACCCAGTGGCAATTTGAGTGGGTTGTGAATCTGCTGCTCATTCTCCTCGTCATGACTTTCGGTTTCGATTTCTTCCTTCTCTTCAGGTTCTGCTTTGATTTCTTCATATGTCAAAGCCTGTTTCTTCACAATGTTGTCTTTCGTTCGTTCAACAGCTTCCTTCAGTAAGCAGCATAGTTTGTTCACTTTGCCCTCCAATAAAGCAATCTCTTTTAAATTGATCTCACAACCTGTTGTTCTGAACCTCCTCCCGAACCTTTGGAAAAATGTTTCCTCTCCAACTTTGCCAGAGGTGTGCCCTTTGTAAGGAAAGATTAACTTGATCTGCTCCAGTGCCTAGGCTAATACAGGCAGCCCAAATAGTTTGAATAAGACCCCCAGCACACATGACAGTGCCACAATTCACAAATACCACAGGGTCATAAAAATTACAAAAGCAAATTCATGCATTTGTGTGTAGTGTACAGAACACACAAAGGGGAAAGCTTTTTAAAACACTAAATTAAGATACCAATATATCACAGTGACTCGAAGCAATCGATCAATCAGAACCTGAAGGAACTAGGATGCTACTTAACTAACTTGACCTTGCAGCCGAGGGCTCCGTCTCAGTGGAAGCTGCCATTATGAGTGCCGACTCGCTTAGCTGAAGTAGCGGTAGCCATGAGAGAGCGAGAGAGGTGAAGGGACAGGCGATGGTGGTGGCTCGAGAAGACGAATGGTAGCGTATGCTTAAACTCACTTTCCACTTTTAACACTTTGGTCCTGTCGTTTCAAGTTGGTCAATTGAGTTGTGGAGGGCCAGTCCAGTCCACAAACAGCAAAGTCTGCGTG
The DNA here is from genome assembly GCF_000346735.1 of Prunus mume. The sequence goes on from NC_024130.1 coordinate 21,745,155, forward strand.
CTTAGGTCTGCGTTTAACGGCAGTCGGCCTAGTATACGGGCCATGCATGCAGTGCAGGGTATCTAACAAGATTTTCAAGCTCTGCATCTTCAATAATGATTGTCCAGGAAGATAGTATACTTGTCTGCAAGTTGTCTTTTTCGGATGGTGATTGTGTTATGGACGGTAGGGAACTCATCATTTTAGTATGTTGTTGTAGGGCCTCCCTCTGATGACATTGGCAAGTTATTGCGCACTGTAACTGGTTCTGCCATGAACGCATTTTTTTTTCTTGAGAGAATTGCCTGCTTGGTTGGCATTGGCAGAAACTGAATGAAATAGATTGGGTTCAACGTCAGTTTGCTTATTTCAAGTGTTTTAGTTGCTTTTCTCTGTCAAGAAAGAAATGCACCACATGTTTTTCTTCCCTAGACTAGTGCAAGCAAATAAATGCAGAAATTATTCATGAACAATGGCTTTCGGGTGGGCGGGCATGATTTCCTATGAGGAAGTTTTTCAAGGAGTTTAGGCAAGGAATTAGCATCAGGAAGCTAAAAGAACATACTATTTTCTGCGGAGGTTTCTGATGATCAGGCAGTGTTCGAAAAATCGGCCTAGGCGGCGACTAGGCGGCCTAGGCGGTCTGGGCGATTCTAACCCAGAAAAAAAACGCCATTTTGTAATCTCCAAGGTCAAGGAAGAGATGATGATGGTGGCTCAGATTTTGGGGTGGCGAGATGAGGATTGAAGAAGACGAGAGGTCACAGGGAGGGGCTGTAGACGACTCATGTTAGACTTGGGCCTCGGCTTCTGTTGATGGGAAAAACAGAAGGAGTGATGGGCTTTCAATTGGGCCTCGTATTAAAACACCAATAAAACCAAATGCCCTATTTAGATATATTATTTTGATTTGGATTGGGCCTCGGAAAATAAAACATTAAATGAATTTTCTATTATGAAATCGCTATAGCAACCACTAATAAGTAACAGGTAACAAATAAATATTATACAAATATTTCTCCAACACACACACACACACATATATATATATACACAACTGCCCTGCAATGACTTGGCAAAGGCGGCGTCGGTGGTGGACTCATTGTAGATGCGTGACCGGAATGATGTGCATCTTGCCAGGCCAATGGTGTGTGAACCTGCCAATGCCATAAACAACTCAAGTGAGCCTGAGCAAACCCTTGTTCTGTTCGCTTTAATATTTGGCATTCATTTTCAGCTATGATTTAATGTCGAAAGATTGAATTTTTTTAACCTGAAATAGCGACCAAGTCTCTTAACGAGAGATTTTGTGCTGCAAAGTTTGAAATGAGACTGCTTATATTGGAAGTGGGTGGAGAGATGGAGGTGCTGGCAGCACTTCTGCTAGCAGTTGTAGAATCTCTTCTTCCCAAGCAAACTTTCCATGAAGGGCCTCCTAACTGTGAATCAAATGCCAATGAAGAAGATAATGACCACATTATGTGGAAATTCGAGTTTTTGGAGGAAGAAATTAAGATGGTTTTCTTACATAAACTACAGAGTCACGTACAGCCAGAGCTAGAAGATCAGTACATGACACCACTCCGAGGCATGCCTTCTCAAGCTTGGCTTTGATGTGATCAACAACTTCAAATCCTCTGATGGAGTTGTTGTTGGGAGCTGCGGTTTTCTCACCTACAAAGCTTGATGTATCGTCCAACAGCACCGACGAATCGCAGCCCTGAAATTTGTCAAAGAAATTAAGCCAAACCCTTTTGTTAAGAGAGGCAGAATGAGCAAAATGCAAGTGAAGCTAGATATATTAATATCAATGTTTTGAAAGGCGAGGCGTAGATACAAAGCGTTTTTATCCGCGCTATGCAAGGTGTAAGCCTTGAAGCGTTGAGGCGTAAGCCTTTTGAACATTAATTTATTCTAATACACAATTAAATTATACTACTAATTATTATTGAACCCTGATATAATGTATTAAGTATAATCAAATATAAGTACTACTACTAATAGTCTCATTCATGCATAATAATCAATCCCTAAATCTAAAATATTTATTCAACATAAAAACAAAAACACAATTCAGTTTATATATTAGGGTTATACTATAAATATATATATATATATCCACGTTAATATATTAATTTAGGAAGAAAAAAAAAAAAAGGGTAAGTAGTGGTGTTTCAGTGAAAAAGGGTTAGTGGTGTTTCAGTGGAGGCGTTAAGCATGTTGGTTGTTAAAAACAAAAAATCATGATTTAAAAATAATAAAAAAAGGCATGCTGAACGTCAGTTTCTTTAAGTAACCTCAGTGCTAAACGTGCGTTTTATTAACTATATGAAACGAAGTCGTTTCATTGCCAACGAACCCTTAAAAAACACGCTTGGTCATCTTCTTCCTCTCGCAGCCGCTTGCAGAACAGCGGCCCTTCGTCCGCCTCGCCACACGTTGCCACGCTTCACCACGCCTCTCCACGCCTCGCGGCGCTAAATGTGCAACCTGCTAAATAGATGAACGCTTCAGGCGATTTCCTTCCGCCTCGCTCCGACGCGCGCTCCGAAGCGCGCTTAGGCATGCCTTTGAAAACACTGATTAATATTAGTGGTGATTCACATTTACAAAGCAATCATGGAAATGAAGCCATACGACAATATTATATTTTCCAGTAGATTTCTGTTCCTTTTCCTTCAAAAACACAGGATGTATATGTATCAGTTGGACAAACCATGTCATGTCACCATTGTGAAATGAAATATGCTTAAAACCAATTACTAAAGAAAACAAAAAATACGATGGAAATTCAACCAATGCAACTCTCTGCAAGTATCATTTTTCCGAAATCGACCCAAGTTCAATCTATGTGAATAACATTGCGGCTCTCCTCAAATCGTCTTCGTTAGTGAAGTGAACAAATAGAAATACAAAGAACACAAGTGGGGCTGGAGCATCAAAATTCCAACATGATATCAGTACGGACAAACAGACATCATTTCCACACAAGGCAAAACCTCCCAAGAAAATTTTCACCGGTGATCTTTCAACATACACTACTCACACACTGCCCGTCTCCTCCTCATCCTTCAGAGGTCTCATTTTTTTGTAGCGGCTACTAGAACCCTTTTTACCGACAATCTCAGGGATAGTGTCTTCCATAACCTTTGGGCTTGCAAAGTCGAAATCTGAAGCGGATATGACTTCGTATATAGGATTTTCTTTTAACAATGCTGCTATCTCATTTCGGGTTCTCACTTTTTCCCCTTGGGTGTAATATAATAAGCATCCAGTTTGGAATAATATTTAATGGAGGGTAGGGAATTCATCATTTTAGTATGTTGTTGTAGGGCCTCCCTCTGATGACATTGGCAAGTTATTGCTCACTGTGACTGGTTCTGCCATGAACGCATTTTTTTTTTCTTGAGAGAATTGCCTGCTTGGTTGGCACTGGCAGAAACTGAATGAAATAGATTGGGTTCAACGTCAGTTTGCTTATTTCAAGTGTTTTAGCTGCTTTTCTCGGTCAAGAAAGAAATGCACCACATGTTTTTCTTCCCTAGACTAGTGCAAGGAAATAAATGCAGAAATTATTCATGAACAATGGCTTTCGGGTGGGCGGGCATGATTTCCTATGAGGAAGTTTTTCAAGGAGTTTAGGCAAGGAATTAGCATCAGGAAGCTATAAGAATATACTATTTTCTGCGGAGGTTTCTGATGATCAGGCAGTGTTCGAAAAATCGGCCTAGGCGGCGACTAGGCGCTAGGCGGCCTAGGCGGTTTGGGCGATTCTGACCCAGAAAAAAAACACCATTTTGTAATCTCCAAGGTCAAGGACGAGATGATGATGGTGGCTCAGATTTTGGGGTGGCGAGATGAGGATTGAAGAAGATGAGAGGTCGCAGGGAAGGGCTGGAGACGACTCATGTTAGACTTGGGCCTCGGCTTCTGTTGATGGGAAAAACAGAAGGAGAGATGGGCTTTCAATTGGGCCTCGTATTAAAACACCAATAAAACCAAATGCCCTATTTAGAGGAGGGAGCTTCTACAATGAGGAGTTAAAGTGAAGAGACCGATCCGACCGTCAAAACATTTAAAATATTTAAGTCCCATGATTTCTTTACATTTGTTGATGGTGAGATTTGACCTCCTCAAATAACCTCCTCACTTTAAGCCCTCATTATAGCCTTTCCGCTATTTAGATATATTATTTTGATTAGAATTGGGCCTAGGAAAATAAAACATTAAATAGATTTTCCATTATGAAATCGCTAAAGCAACCACTAATAAGTAACAAGTAACAAATAAATATTATACAAATAATTATCCAAATATATATATACACACACACAAATAAACATTCTCCAAAAATATATATAGATGTATACAAATAAACATTCCCCAATATATATATATATATACACATAAATAAACATTTCTCCAAAATATGTGTATTTATTCCTCATTAATAATGCTACTCTTACCACATTCTTATATCACCTTGTGTGGCATATGGGGTGTACAACCACATCAATTAAAAAATGTCAATAAATCATAAAAGAAAAGAAAATGTTAAATTAATTTTAATTGATGTGGCTATCCACCTTATCTGCCACATAAGGTGGTATAAGAATGTGGTAAGAGTAGCATTACTCATTCCTTATTATGAAATTATTAGACACAACGATATTAGCTGAATAGTATTCTTCTTCTTGGCACTAGAGCCAGGTTGATGAAAGATAGAAAAACCCTTAAGCGAATCCACCATGCCGTTGTTGCACACCCCGTTGTAGTATCCCACAGTGTTGAACTAAAGAAGCATGTGGCCGCCGCACCGACCCACGTTGCACATCACCTTTCAACGACATTCTTTGATGGAATCGATGAATGTATTTGCCTTGAATCAAAAGGCGTTTGCTACCAAACAAAATGGAAAATCCTTGACGAATTATTTTGGGGAACAAATTGCCATTTTTCAGGATTTGGATCACCGTGATAAGGTGGTTCTTGTGATTGTGATGTCCATATTTTACTTGTTAAAAATCTCTCTAAGCTAATTATTTTCAGGAACATTTGCGTAGTGAAATCAGCATCTTATATGCCATTAAAGTCATCAAGAAGCACATTTAAGTTTAACACCAGCTAACACACGAAATTTGAGCATGCTTTGAAAAAAATCAAAATTTATTTTAACTGAATCTAATGTTGTATTGTCCCTCTTTGCTAATTATGATTAAGGTGTATGTCAAAGAAAAATTAATTTGAATTGGGTCAAAGAGCAGTAAATCCCCTGCTACTTATTCTAGACAAAACTGAAAACGCATGAATGTACCAAAAGGGGCATCATATTACTTATCATAGGCTTTACATTTTTATTTTCTCAAAATGCTATCATGGTGAAGGCTTTCCAGATTTACTTACCAAAGCAAAATTAATTTGAATTGGATCAAAGAGCAGCAAATCAAATCCTCTGGCACTTATCCTTGATTGAAACACTGGAAACCCAATTTCAATGAGATATTGAGGGAAATATTGGATCAAACAGATTGTATTTGTACCTTGGACGACGTTCTAGGGGTTCTTTGGCTGTCCATTAAGCTCTTTCTGTTCCTGGAAAATTATCTCTCTCTTTCCTTCCTGCCAAACAGCCGGAGGAGGAGGAGGATAATCAGCATATATGCTCGATGCGGATCGACTACAATTAGTGTGCAAATCCAAGCCATCCATTAAAGTGAAGTCAAGTGGGGATATTGATTGAATGGTTGAGATTAGTGCATCTCAGGAATTGAAGTTGAATTAAATTAAACAGGTAGGAGGGAAATTGGGCCAAGACGGCAAGTGCAAAGCAGGACCAGTTTTTATTTGGCGATGTGGTTTCTTTATATGTAAAACCATCCCGCCAAAACCCAAGAGTGAGTCAGTGAGGCGCAAACACAGCAGCAGGCAGGCACTGAAGAAGCTTCACGCATTGCTCTCTCGTAGCAGAATGGGAGCCATTGCCCCCACAGCAGCAAGTTATTTCCTACTGTTTTCTACAAAAATATTGTGCAGAAATGGAACGCCTAGCAGGATCTCATATATCTCGCTTCTCCGTCACACATTTCTCTTTGCTAAGGACAAACCACAACAAAACAATTGATTGAGCACTTCAAAGCACATCTGCTTTGCTAATACAGATTAACTTGATCTGCTCCAGTGCCTAGGCTAATACAGGCAGCCCAAATAGTTTGAATAAGACCCCCAGCACACATGACAGTGCCACAATTCACAAATACCACAGGGTCAGAAAAATTACAAAAGCAAATTCATGCATTTGTGTGTAGTGTACAAAACACACAAAGGGGAAAGCTTTTCAAAACACTAAATTAAGATACCAATATATCACAGTGACTCGAAGCAATCTATCAATCAGAACCTGAAGGAACTAGGATGCTACTTAACTAACTTGTAGACCTTGCAGCCGAGGGCTTCGTCGCAGTGGAAGCTGCCATTAGGAGTGCCGACTCGCTTAGCTGAAGTAGCGGTAGCCATGAGAGGAAGGCGCAGGTGATGGTGGTGGCTTGGGAAGACGAATGGTAGCGTGTGCTTAAACCATCACTTTCCACTTTTAACACTTTGGTCCTGTCGTTTTAAGTAGGTCAATTTAGTTGTGGAGGGGCAGTTCAGTCCACAAACAGCAAAGTCTGCGTGCTTAGGTCTGCGTTTAACGTCAGTCGGCCTAGTATACGGGCCATGCGTGCAGTGCAGGGTATCTAACAAGATTTTCAAGCTCTGCATCTTCAATAATGATTGTCCAGGAAGATAGTATACTTGTCTGCAAGTTGTCTTTTTCGGAAGGTGATTGTGTTATGGTGATTTTTCTGCGGAGGTTTCCGATGATCAGGCAGTGTTCGAAAAATCGGCCTAGGCGGGGACTAGGCGCTAGGCGGCCTGGGCGGGTCTGACCCAGAAAAAAAACGCCATTTTGGAATCTCCAAGGTCAGGGACGAGATGATGATGGTGGCTCAGATTTTGGGGTGGCGAGATGAGGATTGAAGAAGATGAGAGGTCGCGGGGAGGGCTGGGAAGACGGCTCGTGTTAGACTTGGGCCTCGGCTCGTGTTGATGAGAAAAACAGGAGGAGATATGGGCTTTCAATTGGGGCTCTCTCTCAGTTACATCTTTAACTAACGTAAGTTCTATATGTCAAATTTTGTTATCAATTTTAGCTCTTGGTTTCAGGTGAGAGAGTAAGAGGAAGAGAGAGATGTTTGTATTGAAATCTTAACACAGATTACACAGAGGCTCATGTCCCTGCAATAATTTCCTTTGCAGTTTTTTGTTGAAATGATGGAATACCATTGATTTACAGGATAATTTTGTTAGTGCGGATCTTGTCATAAATCGTGCTAATTACGACTGGTGGTCCTTCCATGACATCAATTCATCCGACGTCAATGGATGTGGAGGTTTGAGAGGACCCATGGCCATCATTGTATCCGAGGAAACACCGCCACGTAGGTTTATGAAAACTGTCCTGTTTCATGTGCACAAGTTTGCTTTGTGGTTTACTAACAATATTTTTGGTTTAAATGACTTTTTTTCTTCATTTTTAGGGGATATTTCTGATCTGCAATGTTACTTCAGAGGGTATTCTTGGTGACACCCTTAGCAAGTTCAGCATCTGTGGTCACTACATAACATTTGTTCTTGCTGTTGGCCGCTTTTATCAGACTTCAATGCTCTGACTTAAGAATGAGAATCCCCTATGAGAACCTTCCTTCCTGTGATAGGTAAGGCAACTTTGTTTTGGTCCTTCCTTCTTATCTTTCATTTCCCAAACCAAGTATCAATAAGAGTAATATTTTCCTGAAACTTATATGGCTCTTTTATTGTATAGGTTGATAGCCATTTGTGAGGATATATATGCTGCAAGAGCAGAGGGTGAACTTGGAGTTGAAGAGGTCCTTAATTGGACGTTGGTGAAGATTTACATGTCACCAGACATGCTGCTTGAATACACAAAACCCGACTAGACATGCTACCTCCAGTTGACAAGGACTCAACTAGGTTTAACATTGGCATTAGGTTTCACTAACACCCATTATACATATTGGAAATACATATACTGATACCCAGTTTTATTTAAAGAAATACAAAACAAAATTCTTCCGGCCGCCATGTAAAACTCCGGCAGCCAGAGAACCTCTGGCTTCCATATAAGGATAATCACAGAAGGCATAGTGGTTACATGTGCACATGTTGTATTTCAAGAGATTTTGATTCATCATGTATATAGTTCAATACAAGTTGGAGAAAAGCCATACAACAATATTATATTTTCCAGTAGATTTCTGTTCCTTTTCCTTCAAAAACACAGGATGTATATGTATCAGTTGGACAAACCATGTCATGTCTCCATTGTAACGACTTCACTTGAATATATTGTTGCCTTGCCACCCCCTACTCAAAAAGGTTTGTGAAATGAAATATGCCTAAAACCAATTACCAAAGAAAACAAAAAATACGATGGAAATTCAACCAATGCAACTCTCTGCAAGTATCATTTTTACGAAATCGACCCAAGTTCAATCTATGTGAATAACATTGCGGCTCTCCTCAAATCATCTTCGTTAGTGAAGTGAACAAATAGAAATACAAAGAACACAACTGCGGCTGGAGCATCAAAATTCTAACATGATATCATTACGGACAAACAGACATCATTTCCACACAAGGCAAAACCTCCCAAGAAAATTTTCACCTGTGATCTTTCAACATGAACTACTCATGCACTGCCCATCTCCTCCTCATCCTTCAGAGGTCTCACTTTTTTGTAGCTGCTACCAGAACCTTTTTTACCGACAATCTCAGGGATAGTGTCTTCCATAACCTTTGGGCTTGCAAAGTCGAAATCTGAAGCGGATATGACTTCGTATATAGGATTTTCTTTTAACAATGCTGCTATCTCATTTCGGGTTCTCACTTTTTTCCCCTTGGGTGTAATATAATAAGCATCCAGTTTGAAATAATCTTTTATGGAGGGTAGGGAATTCATCATTTTAGTATGTTGTTGTAGGGCCTCCCTCTGATGACATTGGCAAGTTATTGCTCCCTGTAACTAGTTCTGCCATGAACGCATGTTTTTTTTTTCTTGAGAGAATTGCCTGCCTGGTTGGCAACTGGCAGAAACTGAATCAAATAGATTGGGATCAACGTCAGTTTGCTTATTTCAAGTGTTTTAATTGCTTTTCTCTGTCAAGAAAGAAATGCACCACATGTGTTCTTCCCTAGACTCGTGCAAGGAAATGAATGCAGAAATTATTCGTGAACAATGGCTTTCGGGTGGGCGGGCATGATTTCCTATGATGAAGTTTTTCAAGGAGTTTAGGCAAGGAATTAGCATCAGGAAGCTATAAGAATATACTATTTTCTGCGGAGGTTTCTGATGATCAGGCAGTGTTCAACAAATCGGCCTAGGCGGCGACTAGGCGCTAGGCGGCCTAGGCGGCGACTAGGCGCTAGGCGGCCTAGGCGGGGTGGGGGATTCTGACCCAGAAAAAATCATCATTTTGTAATCTCCAAGGTCAAGGACGAGATGATGATGGTGGCTCAGATTTTGGGGTGGCGAGATGAGGATTGAAGAAGATGAGAGGCCGCAGGGAAGGGCCGGAGACGACTCATGTTAGACTTGGGCCTTGGCCTATGTTGATGGGAAAAACAGAAGGAGAGATGGGCTTTCAATTGGGCCTCGTAATAAAACACCAATAAAACCAAATGCCCAAGGCTATAATGAGGGCTTAAAGTGAGGAGGTTATTTGAGGAGGTCAAATCTCACCATCAACAAATGTAAAGAAATCATGGGACTTAAATATTTTAAATGTTTTGACGGTCGGATCGGTCTCCTCAAATAACCTCCTCACTTTAACTCCTCATTGTAGAAGCTCCCTTAGATATATTGTTTTGATTAGGATTGGGCCTCGAAAAATAAAACATTAAATGGATTTTCCATTATGAAATTGTTAAAGCAGCCACTAATAAGTAACATGTAACAAATAAATATTATACAAATGTTTCTCCAATATATATGTATATACAGAGAGCTTTCATTGAGGGATTCCTCAAATACTTATTTGAGGGACACCCTTTGTTGGCCCCACTCCGGATTGTATTTCACTAATCCAAACTTTCTATTTTGTAGATACTCATTCAAAGATCATCTCTATAAAAAATCACTTGAATCCGATATTATTTGACTACTCAATTGAGTTATTGAAATTTTAGTATTTTCTTGAAGCACCGTGTTCATTGATTTTGTAAGACACAATTAGATGTTGAAACGGTTTTAGATTTGTCTAATTTTTTGTAAGGATGATCTATGAAAGAAGACCTAAAAAATAGATGGTTTGGATCATTGAGAAAAAAATTGTAGGGTACCCTAAAGGGCGTCCCTCAAATAAAATTATTTGAGGGATCACTCAATAGAAGGGGACTGATATACAAAGAGCTTCCATTGATAATGCTACACTTACCACATTCTCATATCATCTTATATGCATATGAGGTGTACAACCACATCAATTAAAAAGTGTCAATAAATCATAAAAGAAAAGAAAATATTAAATTGATTTTAATTGATGTTGCTATCCACCTCACCTGCCACATAAGGTGGTATGAGAATGTGATAAGAGTAGCATTACTCATTCCTCATTATGAAATTATCATACACAACGATATTTGCTGAATAGTATTCTTCTTCTTGGCACCAGAGCCAAGTTGAGGAAAGAAATGAAAACCCTTAAGCGAATCCACCATGCCACTATCGCACACCCCGTTGTAGTATCTCGCAGTGTTGAACTAAAGAAGCATGTGGCCGCCGCACCGACCCACGTCGCACATCACCTTTCAGCCACATTCTTTGATGGAACCAATGAACATATTTAACTTGAATCAAAAGGCATTTGCTACCAAACAGAATGGAAAATCCCTAACGAATTATTTTGGGGAACAAATTGTCATTTTTCAGGATTTGGATCATTGTGATAAGGTGGTTCTTGTGACCGTGATATCTAAGGCACATGTAATTCCTATCATTTTCTAAGTTCTAGTTGAATGATATCCAAACAACATAATTTTGAATTAAGGAACTTTAAATAACGGAGTTTCAAAATTCCATCATTTCAAAATTTCTATAAAAACTGAGATTACTTCATCCAAACAAACTAAAGTTGAAATAAATATTAAAAACCCCAGGAATTCCAAAAGGAATTTAAAAAAAAAAATACAAAAACTACCTCAAAAACAAAAAATGTTGTTTTGGTCTATTAAAAAGCCCTTAGATCACTGCAAAGCCTTTGGCTCGTGACGCCTAGTGACAAACCCAAATCTGAGCTCGAAGCTCAAATATGCATTTTGTTTTATCCCTCAAGCTCATCTTCGATGGCTTCCGTCATCTATTCTACAACAGTCCTCAATCCCAATTCAATTTGGATTATGGTGTAAACTTAATATTGGGTAAAACCATAAGAACCCAATCTATGACCCAAGATCTTGAACTTCATGATTTTCACAATAGCATTAGGCGGAAATTTAATTAGACTTAAATTACATACAGACCTTGAATGATTAGTCTTCTACCATATCAAGATATTTATCTTGAGCGATCCGTAGGCAAGCCGTCGGTGTGGAGGAAATAGATTTCTCTCTCTAGCCTTTTGCACGTTTAGAAAACCCTAATACGTGTCTTCATCAATGTACACATAAGATGGGTATGTACACTATTATAGGCAGAGAAAGGACCCGTTTCCTAGTGAAGCCTATAATCAATTACCACCCATCATGGTAATAATAGGAAACTACTTCTCTTTATTTGACCAATATAATTATTTTGAATCATATTTATTAAACCAATTAAACAATTTATTTACCACATAGGTCACTTCATGTGGGCCACACAGAATATTTATAAAATATTCTTACATTCTCCCACTTGGCCCATATGATAAATTTACTTTATGGTTCAATAAATAAACATTAAGTGCGCGATACATTTAGAATAATCCTCACTTTCATATGGTCGACATAAATACCGCATTTAAGCAATTGTCTAATGCGAGTCATGGTGGTTATGCATCAATACAATCCCTTCCATGTACCACAACATTAGCAAATCACCTAAAACAGTCCGTAAGTGAGAAGTATCATAAAAGGTCCAATAATGTCTTTGTCAGAGACTACTCCTGTTATCATTCATCCAATCTCATTCATGTATACATATAAGGGAAAACATGATATAACAGAAACATATTCAATTATTGAGCTCAGAGTGTCAAAATAAATAAACTGTCATTATGCAAACCACAACATCATAAATACTGTCATGATTTATGACCAAGAACAGTCCTCTCAATATAACTATTAATGTCTTTGGCCAGAACCTTTTACTTGGTTTGCAAGCATAAGTTTTATCTTTACAGACACTTTTTGTTTCTGAACCTCCTTAATGACAAGATATTTAATGCCAATATGTTTAGCACTCTTAGAACACTTGTCATTCTTGGAGAAAATGACAATTGCGGTATCAACATAAATTCTTAGCGACATGGCAATAAAACATAAACACCAAGTCCTAAGATTAAAACTCGCAACTTCAATTCATCAACTATGGCCTCAAAGCAAACCATATATGCATAATGAATTCTCATTGTACTGTAAATGTTCCAATTCACTCTGATAGGCATTACATAATGCTAAACTTGTCCCCTTTCTAAATTGGAAGAACATTAATGGATAAACATTATTCCATACCATATCTCTTTAGAACACTTACAATATATGCTTAATGAGACAAACTTAACAATTCATGTGATCCATTCTGGAAAATATTTCAATTCCAATCACAAAAATTGTCTCATCCATATATTTCATTCAAGGTTCTTAGGGAAAAGCTTAATGGTTTCAACAATGAAAACCAAGACCAATATATAGCAAGCAAAATAGCATAAATATCCAAAATGAGAAATATAAACTTACTCCCACTGACCTTGAGATACATATAACACTTGATAGTGCTTTCATTACAATGAAAATTAAAATTATTAATTTTATATAGTGAATTCTTCAGTTTACAAATCATGTGTTTCTTTCAATAAAAGAAAAGTCTTCAGGTTCATTCATGCAGACTTCTCTATTAAACACTCATCTAATCTTTTATCTTTCACATCCATACAATGTAACTCTAATTCATAATGAGTTACGAATACCACTATATGATTCCAAGTGAGAATGTCACTTTATAACATATGCCGTCTTTCTTAGTAAAATCGTTGGCCAATAGTGTGTCTTTATATCCATTTAAATTGTCATTGGAGTTGTATGTAGTCATGAAGACACTCTTACACACAACTCGTCCTTTGCAGGCAAATCAATGAAATCACAAACTTTATTCCGGCAAATTGATTTCAACTCATCATTCATGGCATAAATCTATTTAGTAGAATCAATATATGTTTAACGACATGTGAAAATAAAATCAAAAACTTACTTAAAACTTACAGTCAGATTCTTGTAGATATACCAAATAATCACTTAAAGTAGCAGATACCAACATGCTTAATGTCTTGACATCATCTTAATGCTATTCTTTGTGGGTCTCTACTACACTTTTATTGGTGAAGCAGTCATAATGGAGTGATTAGTTATTCATTGTTGTTAAAACTGTTCACAACTATAGGAATAACAATTTCATTATGAAGTATGCATGCAAAAAAATTTGCACACTAAATTCTCATCAAAACCAATTTTCTTGGTTATCCACTCCCACTAATTTCACCATTTAAAATGAAACTAACGTTACTGATTTCAATAATCTCATACCCTGGTTAGGATAATAAAATCTATACATTTTGTACTTTTCTAAGTAACCAATAAGGTTATCAGAAAACATTATGAAGGTCTAATCCCTTCTCATGTGAACATTACATTCCTACTCCCACTAAGCAACCCAAAACATAATGGTGCCTTAAACTGGATTTCCTTACTTTCCGCAGTTCAAATAATTTCTTATTTAAAATTGCCTTAATAGGAACCCAATTAGCATAATACCCCTAACCAAAGGACAGAGCATTATAAGGTGAACACATGTTTTATAAATAATTTCAATTACTTAAAAATTTCTTATGGCATCTTTCTTGGTGTATTTAAATTGTTTTCCTTAATACAATCCACTTACACACCAATAAGAGATCAATAAAATATAGGTTTAGAAGAACCTCATTCCTTACTGATCCCTTAGTTCTTTCTCTGAACACATTACTAGTCATTTATGCCATAAGAACATTAAATTTCAATTTGTCAAATAGCAGTCACTTCTAAATCAATCATGCAAAGTATAAAAAACATTTAAAGAAAAATGGCATCATACTTTAATTTCTTGAATCATTAATAGAATACCACAATTAACAAAATAGGCATTCTTTAAGAGACTAAAACAGTCATCACCAAACTTTAAAGGATAAAACATTATTGCCAAATTCCAAACAAAATTCCAACTAGATTTGAAACAGTAAGAACATAATATGCTTTCAATAAATCTAAATCATGGCCATTAAATTGAATATATAATTCTAAATCTTAGCACATAATTTAATCCATCAAGCATCATACGAAAATTCATCTAAAAATTGATTCGAAACACATAAAAGCGGAAGACTTACCTTTCTTTTCGAATCATATTCTGTAAATGCTTCACCTTCTACATAGGTGAATTTCATTTTCCTTCTTCATCTCAAGGACTTCAGTTTTGCCGCTAAATCAGTATGCTGAATAATGCACTCATTCATGCTTCGCAAACCATCAAATTTCATGATGGTAAGGTCAACCAATATTGTCCATGCAATGGATTTGTTAGCAATTCTCAAGAATTCTTTAGCATTATTCACATTAATGGAGCATAACCTTAATTTATATTGCAATGTCTATTTATTTGCATAAACATAAAGCTCAATATGTTTGATCTTTTACAGGCTCTTTAATCCTCAGTGCTTGACCATAATAGCAATGAGTCTCATTCTGAAATGCCTAATCAAGACCTAGAACACTTTGGTGATACTAGACTTGTTCACAACAAAATGAGAAATTAAATCTAAACTAGATCAAACATAAGAGTAAAGCGAACCTGAAAGCGACATTGCAACATAATTTGTAATATGCTCAGAATACTAATGCTTCGAGTGACAAACACGTACAAACATATATAAGACTTATATAGTCTGACCATCAATAGACGTATCATCATAACTCTCTTTTAGGATAAATTATGACAGTACCAATAATTAACAATTATGATGCATCTATTTTACATTATTGGTAAATGTATATTCCCAGTTAGAAAAGCTTTGATATCTTTGGATTTCCAAAACAAATCTAAATAAGACATATACAAGTTACCTCATTTATGTCACCAATCATATGAATAGTGGATCCACCATTGGGTGATCCGTATATCTTATGAATGATGAAAATCAATATACTCATGACGTTCGAACCTTGAAAACATTATAAGGTTCAACCTCATTTATATGCATCCTTAAATCACAAGTAATTGATTAATTATCATTTAATTTGATATTCAAGGAACATTCTAGCTTGGCCACTTTGGTGACTAACAAACCATTCATAATATGAATGTCAAATTAAATTAACAACTGTATTAGTTAATCAACATAAGATTAACTAATAATACACTTTAATGATTAATTGATCATTAGATTAATTAATTTGATATTCAAGGAACGTTCTAGCTTGGCCACTTTGGTGACTAACAAACTATTCATAATATGAATGTCAAATTAAATTAACAGTCAATTGATTACATAAGTTTAATTGATACACTTCAATGGTTAATCGATCATTAGATTAACTGATAAATATATGACCTTTTTAATACAGTAGTGGGCAATAGAACTTTAAATTGCCTCCCCTCATAAGACAAAATACAGTGATAATAAAATACTACAAAGTAAATTTAGGTTTTAGCCACACAAAAAAAAATTTCACTTTTGGAAAAAGCCAAAGCTTTTTAGAAAAAGACAGAAAAGCATCTCAACTTTCAAATCAAAGACATGCAAATATATTTGATTCCTTAGGAAATCCAAAAATAAATAAGGGTAATTTTGTCTATTTTTGCTTATTTTACAAAATTTCTCTCTCCTTTGTGTTTTTCCAATTGACGGATTCATTCTTCAATTTGAAAAAAAAAATCATATAGCCAAGTAAATGCATAGCCATTAGCACTCCAATTCATAATAGCAAATGCATTTTGCAAACTCGAAATTCTCCTCCCTATGTAATAGACAATAATCTATGTCTCGTTCATATGCATACGATTATATGGAAATCAAGAGGGAAAATAAAAAATAAAAAAATCCTCTGCATTGCTCTGTATGTGTACTTTAATATAAAAATAAAACAATTTCTATTTTCACTCATTACACACATCCAAATTAATTCGTACCTTTTTGTATGAATTCGTTAATGGAAACACAATAAAAGAATTTCGACATAGCCATATATGCAGATCATAGAACCCTTAGGTGCAATTGTATTCATCCATAAACACTCATTCATAAGCAAACTACTAGTCAAATTGCTTAGATACTCATGCAATTCTTGTATAAAGTGATTTGACATTAATTTACAATGAAGAACCCACAGCAACAGCCCACGACAACAATTATTAATTTTATAACCAGTTACAGTTATAGAAATCATGGTCAATCACGCAAACACAATCTGTTCTTTCATAGTTCGATTAAATTATAAATCAAACCTTATCATCGTAAAGGAAAATCATGAGAGTTCTCAACCTTGCTCTGATACCATATGTAAACTTAATATTGGGTAAAACCATAAGAACCCAATCCATGACCCAAGATCTTGAACTTCATGATTTTCACTATAGCATTAGGCGGAAATTCAATTAGGCTTAAATTACATACATACCTTGAATGATTAGTCTTCTACCATATCAAGATATTTGTCTTGAGCGATTGTAGGCGAGCCGTCAGTGTGGAGGAAATAGATTTCTCTCTCTAGCCTTTTGCACGTTTAGAAAAACCTAATACGTGTCTTCATCAGTGTACACATAAAATGGATATGTGCACTATTATAGGCAGAGAGAGGACTCGGTTCCTAGTGAAGCCTATAATCAATTATCACCCATCATGATAATAATAGGAAACTACCTCTCTTTATTTGACCAATATAATTATTCTGAACAATATTTATTAAACCAATTAAACAATTTATTTACCACACTTCATGTGGGCCACACATAATATTTATAAAATATTCTTACACATGGCATGTCTGCATCATCCATATTTTGCTAATCAATGATTACATAGTAAAATGCTTTTATGTTTTATATGATATAAACTTTTAATTGACTTTTCTGCAATTGGTTCTGATCTCGCCCTGACTTCCTGTGAGAGGCTCGATGTTTCCCATATTGATCATGGCCTTGGCAAAGTGCTTGAAGAATGCAAAGGTGTTGTTTGCATATATTTTAACCAGTTTATCTGCAGAAGAAGTTCCATTGAAGAGCTCTTGGTCTGAATGAAGAAGACCCTTTACTTTGAGCAAATTCTTGTAATACAAGTTATCAAAATGTGTTGGGGTCTGGAGGTCAAGATTTGCAAGGTTGTCATCGTTTCCGCTTAACGGGCAACTGCCCTGCAATGACTTGGCAAAGGCGGCGTCGATGGTGGACTCATTGTAGATGCGTGACCGGAATGATGTGCATCTTGCCAGGCCAATGGTGTGTGAACCTGCCAATGCCATAAACAACTCAAATGAGCCTGAGCAAACCCTTGTTCTGTTTGCTTTAATATTTGGCATTCATTTTCAGCTATGATTTAACGTCGAAAGATTGAATTTTTATAACCTGAAAGAGCGACCAAGTCTCTTAACGAGAGATTTTGTGCTGCAAAGTTTGAAATGAGACTGCTTATATTGGAAGTGGGTGGAGGGATGGAGGTGTTGGCAGCACTTCTGCTAGCAGTTGTAGAATCTCTTCTTCCCAAGCGAACTTTCCATGAAGGGCCTCCTAACTGTGAATCAAATACCAATGAAGAAGATAATGACCACGTTATGTGGAAATTCGAGTTTCTGGAGTAAGAAATTAAGATGGTTTTCTTACATATACTACAGAGTCACGTGCAGCCAGAGCTAGAAGATCAGCACATGACACCACTCCGGGGCATGCCTTCTCAAGCTTGGCTTTGATGTGATCAACAACTTCAAATCCTCTGATGGAGTTGTTGTTAGGAGCTGCGGTTTTCTCACCTACAAAGCTTGATGTATCGTCCAACAGCACCGACGCATCGCAGCCCTGAAATTTGTCAAAGAAATTAAGCCAAACCCTTTTGTTAAGAGAGGCAGAATGAGCAGAATGCAAGTGAAGCTATATATATATATATATATTAATATTAGTGGTGACTCACATTTACAAAGCAATCATGGAAATGAAGGCGGAGCAAGGAAGCTCCGATGCGTGTTTCGTTTTTTATGGCTGCTACAACTTCTTCTTGCACAATGGACAGTGCTTTTGGGCATTTAGATGAGTAGAATTTTGGAGTGAGCTTGCCTTTGGTTTCAAGAAATGTACCAGCAAAGACCAAGAAAAGCAGAAGCAAGCTGTAATTTGAAGCCATGTTAAACACTTCTCTCTTGCAGTAGGCTAGTCTTAGAAGACAGATTATATATAAAAGACATTGCATGCCTAAGAGTCACAAGTCAGAAACAGAGTTTGATAAAGGCATACAATCTAGTGGAAAAAGGCATTCAATTATTGGTTGGTAAAAGCTAAATCGATCAGAATTTAGACATTTGGTTTTGCCACTTCCATTGTCAAGAAACAATTATCAGATCATTGCGTGTCCAGATCCAAGATTCACTTTTGCTTTTACACACTTTCCTTTTCTTGTCCTTGCTTTTATGTCCAATCACGCCTAAAACATTGCTATCAATTCATCACTATTTTGTCTAAACACATAAACTTTTAATAACACATCGAACGATGCATTAGTTTGACTCATTTCTAAATGCGTGGTGTGGTCCAATTTCATAATTTGACATCATAATAATTCATAACGAAGGAAGATTATTCATACTAAAAGATTTTGTTTTCTATTTCTGTTTCTTGCTAAAGTAATCAATTACCAGCTTACACGATTCTTATGTATTGTTACATTGTAATTTTCTCGTCTAGGCAATCTAACTAACTCAACAAATCATGACATGACACTTGTCATCTTATAACAGGTACAAGTGCCTTTATATAAAGAAGCATTTTCCAACTTGTTATTTAACCTATTTGCTTTATTATTGTACTTACTTTCCATGTTAGTCGAATTATATATGTCACTTTGCTCAAGGGAAGAGGCCCCTTGCAGATTGAAATGTACCTCTGGTTCTAGGGTCTTGCATTAGAAATAGAGTTTTTCTTTTTTGCAGGCCAGTGCCAAGTTTGTCACTACGTATGTACTAAATAAATTAGTTGCCTTCAACCAATCCTTCTTTGACTAGTGTTCAAAAAGATGTCCATTTTCAAGCCATTATCTCTCAACCAACCCCACCAAGTTGCAGCATCTTTTGCCCATGCTTTATATGAGTTTATTCTAATTCTAATAATTCTTGGTTTTGGAGACTCTAAATTTTAGGGCCCACAATTGCGTGGGCCCAAGCTCATGCTTATAAATAAAAGGGTTAACTCCTCATCTTTGTAACTTTCGGAACTCAATTCAATCTTAACCGTTGATCCAATTATTGGCATCAACAAATATAATTATTGTTCTAAAAATTTGGGAGAGGGGGATTTTTCACACACAAACTGTCAATGTACTATGGGGGTTCGAGTATGAGACAACTTATTTGCAAATCAAAACTCTCTCCACTGAACTATACCGCGTTGATAATTTTACAGCTAGACCGTTACAAAGGAACCAATAGTAGTTTTCTCTCTACAATTCAAGTACCCAGCCCAACTTGCACAAGTTGAAGCATGCCAACTTGGCCCAAGTCTGATTTATTTCTTTGGACCTTTCGTTTGCCACCATAAGAGAAGTGAGATGTATCTCATAACTCATTCACGAGCTTGGCTTAATGGCACGTTACCTAGGCCCAGTTGTTCTTTTGGTCCGAACCTAAACAAAAAACCCATATGCCAATTGCCAAAAGTAGAAAAGTCGCAGAGGATGGCCGTGTTCATGGTCTCATTTAAGGTCTTTTTTTTATTTTCTTTGTTTGCCAGAATTGAAAGTTAAGAAGGGTCTAGAATCATTTTGGCTTCAGTGGCCACTAAACTCGAGAGCTTTTATTTCTTGTTTCGTTTGTTTTTCATTCGTTGTGTCGTGTGATTGGCTTCCAACGACTGGTTCGTGTACTCTTATGGTGCTGCACCACTCATGTATCTATATGCTCAAAGTTG
>NC_024130.1:21765849-21785497 GCF_000346735.1 Prunus mume
TGCTTTGACCCCTTTTTTTGTGTGCTCATTTTCTGGTTCCTATAGTCTAGACTCTAGCTCGCTACTTTACCATTTTACTAGACGATTGAGTACTAAATAAAGATTCCGAATTCATGAGACTCAATGTATATGTCAAATTACAATTTTTTTTTAATACAAGCGATGGAGGGGGATTTTGACACACACACATAATTATAGTGTTGTGGGGATTCGAACCTAAACATCTGGTATGCAAGCTAAGGCTCTTTTTCACTGTGCTAGACATGTTGACTCAAATTACATTCTTTAGTTGTGGAAGAGTGTGTGTGCAAGGCATTGAATAAGTACCATTTTTCCTCTATTATTACTATTATTATTGTTACATTTAAATGCATTTCCTATTTGGGGTTATTGAATTCAATCTTATTTAATTAAATTTAAATCCTGTGGTTATGATGGGTTCAAGTTCACAGAAGTTTTTCTCTGTGTGCCCGTACGTTTTTGAATTGCATGAATAATGCATGATGTGGATCCCAAAATGGCTGGACATGCAGCTGTTGCTGTAGCGAACCCAATTCCAAAGAAGTTGATTGTCCTTGTTGGAGTGGGAACAGCGATGTTTGATCAGTTTCAATAGTTTTCTTCAATTGGGTTGCCCTATTATCATGACTACTCTTTGCAAGTTGCTATGTTGCATGCACCGCAACTTGGCAACTCATCATTGTCACCCATAAATTGACACTTCAATAAAAGAAATTAAATAATTTCGAAAATAAAAAACTCATAGCTAGCCACTTCAACTCATCTTTCATACTATCTATGTTATGTTTGTTGCTAATGTGATATTTATAGGCCTTTCCCCCACAAGTAGGGAACCTGGTTTTGGCAACTTAATTTGAAGTTTTCGAATTTCAATGTGGCTATAGTTAGGAGTACAATTACAATATATGTATCAAATTTATATATCAGCCAGACATGAGTAGCTAAGAGCGCTAGCTATAGGCTCATCAACAACATGAAATTTTTCCTTGAAAACAACCATATGGTTTCAACTTACATGAAATCATGTCTGTTGCGAATGCCCGAGTTATTCGAAGGGCTATGTAGACCTGTTGCAAAGGCAATTTGGGATGTCGAAAATGTTTTCGTCACTGATGACTATTTTCGTTGCGGTGAACATGTTAAAATGGTGGGGTTAAGGGATGTTAAAAGCTTAGTACTGTTTTTGTTTCTGGCCACAACGTCAATAAGAGGGCATCCAATTACATGATTAGCTTATAGAGCTAATGGCATCTTGGGGTGTGACTAGGTTTGACTAGCTAGCTAAGGCTATTATGGGTTACTGTTGCTGTTGCTGTTGCTGTTTACCCTCAATGCCATGCAACAACCAATTAAACTTAGCATTATGCCATTTTCCAATCCTCCAGTTCACATTGCAAACTTAGAATGCTATTCTTGGAATCTTGTCAAAATTTTCCTGCCCATAAATCATGATAATTGATGGGTCCCGATGGCATTTTAAAGAAGTGTGAAGGAAAAGCAATCGTATATGATCATTTGGAGTTGAAAGGAAAAAAGATAGACTAAAGCGATGGTCTGTCGCCTCTGCTAGGATATTAATTAATGTGATTCTTTGAAGGTCAATTTTCACAGACTAGCTAGCTATGCATTTTCTTTCATTTCAAAGATAAGGGTCATGACATATATATGGTGGGAGATCATTAATAGTGTTCCTCTTCCTATGGTTAACAATTTTCAATTTTATACATAATCTCAAAAGTCATAAATAACGTTAAAAATCGAGCACAATACGTGAATAATCAATACAATCGAGTAGGCGACTATTGCTATATCACGAGTTAACCTCACATATAGGTAACACATAGAATCAAGTAGTACATGGTAACATGGACCACGACAGATATGGTGCTGTCTGAATGATGAAGCATGCAATAAAGTGTGGGATACAAAACAAAACAAAACAAACTCTTGTGGGGGTAGGGGGGGTTGGACGGTTCAATTAAAACCTTCACTTGGGTGTTACTTGGACAGGTGAATTGTATGGCTCACAAGGCTGTGTTAAGTATATATCCATGGATGTATATAGTACGTGCATTGACCTC
Organism: Prunus mume; assembly: GCF_000346735.1. Next base: position 21,767,952 of record NC_024130.1, read on the forward strand.
AAAGGCGGTGCAAGAATATTCTCTCTCTCGTTTCTTGTCGTCAAGATTACAAAAAGATTGGCATCGATATCAAAAAGTGTAACTTAGAAACCATGAACTTCTCAAGTCATGGCCACTCAGCTAAGCTTATATATTTTTCTAGTATTTCATAACATATTTGCAAGAATTCACATCACGAGGAAAAGGATGTGTACGTATGTTTCCTTGTTATCTAGGAGTCTGGAAATTGAAGTGTTCGAGCCATTCCTTAAAGCAACAACAATTGTACAACGAAAGACGAAGCTGGAATCATGATAGTGGAATCAATTATCATGTACAGGTAGGTCCACGTACCGTCCAGCTTAATTATCCCAATGTTCACACATGCAACAATTTCGAATAGGATCTCGTAGGGGCCGGACATAAGAAAATTGATGGTGGTTGTGATAATATAAAAGAGGGTAGAGAGTAGAGAATAGATTCTTTTTTGTTTAGTTGAGGAATTTAGGTCCAACATTAGCTGAATGAAGTTATCTTTAAGGGCATTATAGTTCAAGTGGATTCAATTTCCTTATTTTCCAATATCGCTTGGAGAGCAAAATATTATCTTCCCACATGTCAGTACGTGAGTGTAAATACATCATATCTGACATTGAAGTCAGAAATACTTATATTACCTATACTCATATACTGACATTGAAGTGAGAAATACTTATATTACCTTACCCTAGGGAGGCCTCCCTTGAAAAAAAAAAAATGGTAACCAAGTATAATTGGGAAATGAGGCAATGAGCTCTATCTCCTTTTTGGAGAGAGAGAGAGGAGATTTTTGTGTATTATTCAAAAAAGAGTGGAAGAAAAACAAATTTACTATCATCTTTTTTTATTATTATTATATATATTTTTAATTTTTAATTTTTTTTAATCAACTACAACAAACTCTCCAAACTATATATATGGAGGTCATTACAAACTCATCCCAATCTTTAAAGACCTGTTTGACCAGTACCCCAACTTTACGGAACCTTTCAAAATACATCATCTGTTAGTGAATCTGTCAGTTTTTCCTTTAAATGCTTACGTGTCAAATATATGTCAGTGTTGAATTGACTGGGTGCAATGGGGTCATTAAGTAGCGGTCAGCGTTGGGGTGTAATATGGGATGGGGGTGGGTGTTTGGAGGTTGGGTTCTCGGCTAGGATGAAGGGGAATGGTAAGCATTTAACGAAGAAATTGACATATTCACTAACGAGGGGTGTATTTTGAAAGGTTCCGTACAGTTGGGGTACTGGTCAAACAGGTCTTTAAAGGTTGGGATGAGTTTGTAATGACCTCCATAGTTTGAGGGGTTTACTGCAATTGATCCTTTTTTTTAAATACAAGCGATAGTATAATTACAAGGAGGGGGTTTCTCACACACACACAAAACCAAGTCATGGGGGTTTGAACTCAAGACCTCAGTCTGCAAGTCAAGGCTTTTTTCCACTGGGCTAGACTTCGTTGACAATAAATTAGGGTTAAGGGTTACTTAGTGGTGTTAAGTAGTGCAGCGGCAGTCCTACGTTTTAGAGGCTCTATGTGAACATCCTAACTCGGGCCTTCTATTCTATATGTATATTCATGTGATTTTTTTGGGGTAAGTTAAATATATTATATGAAATCAAATTCACAATTGTAACATTAAAAAAACAATCAATATGTAATTTAAACAATAATTTTGTAAAATGAATCAAAACATCACTTATATTGTATTTTTCGATTCAAAAGTATCAATTAACTTTACATAATCAAGTTTTTTTCTACCATGTCTTTTTCAATTTCCTAATTGATTCAATTAGGTTAATTGATTTAAGCTATAAGTTTAAAAAATAATTGGGTCTTTATTTAGTTTTCTCTTTTTAATTTTGAATTGAGTAATTGGGTTTTTTTTTCTTTCCTTTTTTATAACGAGGGGCCTTTTTTGAGTTTATTTTTTTAATTCTGAATTGACTGATTAGTTTGGGCCTAACATAATATTTTTATAATAATATAATATACATAACATAATATATGTATAATAATGGGTTTGGGCCTAACATAATATATATATAGTTTTTTTAAATACTACAGTTATTTAACATAATATTTATATATAGGGGTATTATATAAATTGGAGGCCTCTTAATTTGGGACATGGGCAGCCATCTTACATGTTTGTGTTCAAAACCTCCCCTAAAGTAGTGGGTATATAGTGCGGTAGGTGGGGTTCTTATTTTTCATCCTCTTGGCTGAACCGGCCTAGCCAGCCGGTCTGACTACGTCATTGTGGTTTTTTTGTGGCGTAATTAGGTAAAAATCATGATTAATATTCATCATATAGATCAGGACCACATCCGAAATATCAAGAGAAGAAGATTAAGGATATATCTAAAGAAGAAGTGATCCAATCAAAGATTAGACACAGACTAAGGTGGATAAGGCATGCTTTTTCTTTATGAGTACACAACGTGTTTCCCATTTTGGGAAAAAATTGCCATATTGATTATCATGGTCCATCTATACATAATTCCTCAACTCGAAAATTATAGACTTCAATTACTAGAAGTAAATAGAGCATTTTTGCTCATCACTATAACCTAATGTGTACTCTCACCACCCTTTCCAAAAAGTTGACACATGTCCATGAATTTGACCAAAAAAAAAAAAGAAAAAAAAAAAAAAAAAAAAGATGCTACTCCTCCTTTATAACCCTACGAAAAACAAATCAAATACTAAGAGGCTTTAATCTTGTGATTAATAGGAGGCTTTAATCCGAATTGAACTTCACTAAATCAAATACTTTGATCACTTAACCCAAAAAAAACTGATCGAACAAAAAATGAAAAGAAAAAATGGAAAACTTCCGGTCATCATGTATAAACTCATGAACTGTACTACTCTGGGACACCCAATATGAAATATAATATTTTCCATAATTCGTTTATTTCTGAAAGTTTTTACAGTTTTTGAAAACTTTGTTATTTTTCTATTTTAATTCCTTTATTATTCCTAGAATTTCTAGGAGTATATAAACATACTTTATCCGTGGTTAGGGTTATGTTTTGTTATTCCAGTTTATCAAATAAACCTTGAGATTTCTTTATATATCTTTCTAGTGGAATACAGAATTCCATGTTCTAAGCTAAAATTTTAGCCATTTATTTATCTTATTTGGGTGACCTCCTGTTAAGCAGCACCTTGGCCCTTAGTGTGTGTGACCTCCTGTTACCATCACCCGAAGAGCCTCCCACTTGGCCTTGATGATTTGGCATGGCGTGGTCAGAATACACCAGGGACGTCTTTTCCAAGTAAAAGTAAGCAGATAGCAGAGCCCCAAACCCCCCGCCCCATATATACACATCAAATTACGCACCGTTTTATACCTATAAATATAAGCTTCCTATTTCCACCTTCTTCACTATCAGTAGTATCGTCTCCTCTCCTTAGTTACTAATTTCAGCTTCTTTCTTATATTTCTCATCATCAAACTGTGCGATTGATCCATGGAAGCCAAAGCTTCCTACACCAGGGATGGCACCGTAGATCTTCAGGGCCGCCCTGTGCTTGCCTCCAAGACTGGCAAATGGAAAGCTTGTGCTTTTCTTGTTGGTACGTACATAATATTACAAATTTGGACATGCTTTCTGTATGCATATACATGATCACTTGTTAATTAATTTGTAAAGTTGAAGTTGTAATTTAATTTAACTTTTCAGGGTACGAAGCATTTGAGAGGATGGCTTTCTATGGAATAGCTTCAAATTTGGTGAATTACTTGACCACTCAGCTTCATGAAGACACAGTTTCCTCTGTTAGAAATGTCAATAACTGGTCCGGTTCAGTATGGATGACACCAATTCTGGGGGCTTACATAGCCGACTCTTACTTGGGTCGTTTCTGGACTTTCACCATCTCATCCCTCATTTACGTCATGGTAAATTCATATCAAAATTAATAATCTTTATTTCATTAATTAATTCATTAATTCATCCAATGCATAGCTAATTTGAGTTACACTTGAAACTGTGCGAGTTCTCATTTTCTCAAAGGCTAATGATTTGCATTAGGCCTAAGCATTTTATTATATATGAAGATAATATTCTGTTTTATTAATGTTCCAACGTCGACGGAAAATGAACTTCAACTGCTAGATAAAGACATGAAATTATTTGTACTCATCAATAAAAACACCAACCGGGGTCCCTACTGATCAATTGCCTAAACAAAGACAAAACCAACTTGTCAAATTGAATTGAAATGACTTAGCTTTTGTCCCCATTTCTTCCAATTTGTCCACTTCTGCTAATTTTTTTAATTTACAAGCAAGAATCAGAATTAATGAACAGAAGCATTTCAATCAATACAGGGAATGATGCTTCTGACGATGGCTGTTTCACTGAAAAGCTTCAAGCCAAGCTGCAGCAATGGCATTTGCAACAAGGCCTCCTCTTCACAGATTGCATTCTTCTACATTTCGCTCTACATCATAGCAATTGGGTCTGGGGGGACAAAACCCAACATCTCCACCTTTGGGGCAGACCAGTTTGATGATTTCGACCCTCAAGAGAAGAAGCTCAAGGCCTCATTTTTCAACTGGTGGATGTTCAGCTCTTTCTTGGGTGCTTTAGTTGCAACCCTAGGCCTTGTTTACATCCAAGAAAACTTGGGTTGGGGGTTAGGGTATGGCATCCCCACAGTTGGTCTTATACTGTCCTTGTTCATCTTCTACTTTGGAACCCCAATGTATAGGCACAAAGTTAGCAACACCAAAAGCCCTGCAAGGGACTTGTTTCAAATCCCCATTGCTGCCTATAAAAATCGAAAGGCTCAGCTCCCTAGCAACCCATCTGAGCTTCATGAGTTTGAGCCACAGCATTACATTAATAGTGGAAAACGCCAGATGTACCACACTCCAATTTTCAGGTAAGCTATAATTTAACTTAATTTTCTGCTTTATATTAAAAATTATAAAGTTATACTAATAGTTTGGGGAAAAAGATACCCTTCTTTTTCCATCTGGCATGGAATATTCTGAGGATATGGTCAATGAGATCAGGCCTTTATGGATTCTATGGTCCTTTGCCCCTAAATTTAAAGCCTAGCCTTGGTGGCAGAGCAAATGGTGGGGCGGGGACCTCCCATTATAATTTCATGTGCATATAACTAGGAAATCTACTACGCTAAGGCAGTGGTGGGCTTCTATGACTTTTTCTAGCCATTCCTTCTAATAAATTGTTCCCATGTGCACTATTCACACCACTCCCTTTGCTCCTTTCTCACAATCTTCCTTGAATGGTCACAATCTCTCAGCCAAGTTGTTTCTGGAAGAGTAGGTGTCACAATGGGATGGTATCATGTACTGGGTACCCACCATTGATTGTCTCAAATCCAAACAAAATAAACATGAAACACAAACTCCACTGCTCCGCTGGTTATCATTTCAATTTTCTTTTTGTCAAAGAATCTAATATGTTATGTTGTCATTAATGATTCGAACTCTTATTTGCCTCTTATTTGAATAGGTTCTTGGACAAGGCTGCGATAAAAGATGGCAACAACATGGATGCTTCATTGAGGCCTCCATGCACAGTGACACAAGTTGAAGGAACAAAGCTAGTTATTGGAATGGCCATGATATGGCTTGTCACTCTAATTCCTAGCACCATTTGGGCACAAATCAACACTTTGTTTGTCAAGCAAGGCACCACCCTAGACCGAAGCCTAGGCCAACAATTCCACATACCCTCAGCCTCCCTAGGGAGCTTTGTGACCCTCTCAATGCTTCTCTCTGTGCCTATGTACGACCGTTATTTTGTGCCGTTGGTACGAGCCAGAACCAAAAACCCTAGAGGAATCACACTTCTCCAAAGACTTGGGATTGGATTTGTGGTCCAAGTTATAGCCATTGCAATTGCTTATGCTGTGGAAGTTAGGAGAATGCATGTGATCAGAGCGCACCATCTTAATGGGCCTAAAGAAATTGTGCCCATGAGCATTTTTTGGTTGCTACCCCAATATGTGCTGCTTGGGATAGCTGATGTGTTCAATGCAATTGGGTTGCTTGAGTTTTTCTATGATCAGTCTCCAGAGGACATGCAGAGTCTTGGGACAACTTTTTTCACAAGTGGGATTGGGGTTGGTAACTTTTTGAACAGCTTTCTTGTGACGGTGGTGGATAAAATTACAGGGAGGAATGGAGGTAAAAGTTGGATCGGTAACAACTTGAATGACTGTCACTTGGATTATTACTATGGGTTTCTTTTGGTCATATCTTCTATAAACTTAGGGGCATTTTTGTGGGCTTCTTGCAAATATGTCTACAAAAGGGAATCGGTGGAAGCGAAGGAGGGTTGTGTTGATCCGGTGGAGGGCAAAGCAATTGCAACTTCTCCACTTGGGCTACAAGTCTAAAGTAATTTAGAAAGTTTGGTGTCTATTGACTACTTTGTAATATGGATGATGATTGTTCACTTTTTTAGTTTGACAATATGTATGTTTTACTTTCAATCTAAGTTAATTTATATCACAAGTTTTGATTATGTGTATCTTTGATTTACACTTTTAGCTAGAAGAAAAATCACACACCAAAGTCTTTGTAAGCTATGTAAGCTATGTATGATCGTACTTCAAATTACGATCGCTATTTGTACAAATCGAAAGTACAATTGCAGAAGAAGTCAATGATCGCAGGAGTAATTAACTTGGTAACCTAATATGTTAGTGTGATTAATTAACAGATAAAACATTTCTTTTTTAGTGGCCGGTAGAAATAAAGTAGTTAAATAACTACTGAGCCACCAATGGAGTTCCTCCATGCAGAGCTTAGTCTCCGCCATCCGTTGTAAATGCTTGGAGAAAAACATGATCGACAGCCTAGTTTAGGTGAGAAAAACATACAAGAGATATGATTATTGATGATAATAAATTTTAAAAAAAAGGGGAAATAGAGACTTACCAACGTGATTTATACAAAAATAATTGGGCGGGTACCGAGTAATTTTAGGGATGATGAAGCATCAAAATGGGGAATTAGAAAGGCTCATGCGTGTAAATTAGTCAAACTCTAATTAATTAATTAGTTACCATGTTGCAATCTATAGCAGCTACCAACTGTTTCTGTCGCGTACAAAGTTGAAAGTAGAAACACAGGAAAACAGCATCCATCCATGCTTTTGCTCAAAATTTCTCAAGTAGCTTACCTGCCAAAAGATGTAATTGGGCCCATATATTTATTCTGATTCTGACTCTGACTCTTTAGAACAGCGAGAGATTGAGTCTCAAATACAAATACATACTAGCCACAAGTATTCTATTCCAACTTTTGACCAGTACCATTATGACTCATTGGGAGGGAGTGGGACTTAAAAAATATGAAAACGCTAAAGGTATATACTTTCCTCCTTCCTTTTATGTAAGTAAGAACTCCTACATTTATGTCAATGGTAATATAACATGTGTGTATAAGTTTTATTTTTCTGTATTTTTTATGAATTATTTTTACACATGTGTCTGAAAGTGGAGCCAATGAAGGTTCACAGTGGTCGAGTGACCCTTCTCATGTTTAGCATATTTGATCTTTTTACATGTTTGCATTTGATTTTTTTATACAGTATTTCTGACATTTGACCCTTCTCACCGTCTTATCTTTTGAAAAAACTACAAAAGTAGAATGTTAACTTACAGAAGATGAAAACTTTTGTATCACAAATGCTACTTACCTTTTTAATTACTTCTTTATTTTTAATAACTTAATAATTATTAACCTAATTACCTAAAATTAAAAGCAGGACATGAACTTATCCCCAAAAACATCTGAAAAGCGAAAATTCAAATTGAAGATCGACAACCTATGCTCTGTTGTAAATATTTTGGAATGGTACATAAATTAATACAAAGGATTTTAATATTATATTATTTTTATTATTATTTTGTGTGTTAATCTTGTCATTTGAGGTTGACCTCTCTTGATAGATTTTTTGGCTCTGCCATGATGTGTAAACCGTGATTTGCACAAATAAAGAGTATCTTCTTTTATAGAAGGAGGCAAGCAATATCCAAAAGTTAATTTTGAAAAATTAAAACATCAAAACAGTCCAGATATTTCTTTTATTTGATTGCAAAAAACAAAAAACAAAAACCTTTTTTCTTCTTTTTCTGGGGTACGTGGAAGGTGTTTATACTTTATAACGGGAAAACACATAATTTCCTAGCAAGCTTTTGGCGTGCATGCATTATATGCATATGTCTACTCAAGTGTGTGAACTCGCTGACTCGCCGATGGCCGCCCAAATATGCTAACAGAAACGCGTTTCTTGCTAATTGGTCTTGTATATTTTCTATAAATCATTTGCTTTGGTGTTATCTTTTGCTACTTTAATTATGAACTTAGAATAATCAAAGCCATGCACAGAGATTTCTACGTGTTAGGTAACCTGTCGGCCCAAGTCACCTTGAGAAGACCCCCCACCTTGAGAAGAAGCGCTATATAAGTAGCACCACCTTTGGCCTCGTTTTCAACACAAGCTCTGGCTTAAGTTATCCACCATATACACACTATACATTATATCGAGCAAGCATCAATGGCTTCCTCTTCTTTCATGGCCATTTTGACCTTGGCTCTCCTTCTGCAAATGGCCACTTCAAGTGCTCAACTTTCAACAAATTTCTACTCTAGCTCTTGCCCGAGGGTCTTCTCCGCCGTGAGATCCACAGTGCAATCCGCTATTCGAAACGAGGCCCGAATTGGGGCCTCCCTTCTCCGCCTCCACTTCCACGACTGTTTCGTTAATGTATGCCAAAAAAAATAAAGTTAGATAACTAGGTTTCAAATTTGTATTATATTTATATATCAAACATGACATCATGAGCCAAAAGGTCAACAAAATTGTCTGCGTTACAAAGTACTTGCATGCATTATATAATGATGTCTTTGAAAATACAAGTTTGACGCATTGGTTTCTACACGTTCTCTAAGATGTCGTTGTCTAGGTTAACTAATTTCTCTCTTCATTGGGTTTAATTTCATAATAAATTGCCAATTTCCAGGGATGCGATGGCTCCTTGCTCCTTGACGACACATCGAGCTTCACCGGAGAGAAAAATGCAGTTCCCAACCGGAATTCTGCACGGGGATTTGACGTGGTTGACAACATAAAGTCGGCAGTGGAGAATGTGTGCCCCGGTGTGGTGTCATGCGCTGATATATTGGCCATTGCTGCCAGAGACTCTGTTGCCATCGTAAGTTAAACTAATTTATTACCTACTCAATAATTCATGATCCAATTACTTAATAAACTTAATTAATTACGTTTTTGTTTTTTATGTGTGAATTAATGTAGCTTGGAGGACCAAGTTGGAACGTGAAATTGGGAAGAAGAGACGCAAGAACTGCAAGCCAGGCCGCTGCTAATAACAATATCCCCCCTCCAACCTCGAACCTAAACCAGCTGATCTCTAGATTCAATGCTCTTGGCCTTTCCACCAGGGACTTGGTTGCTTTATCTGGTGATTATATTTTTCTGATGCACACCCTAGACTTGTTTATGGACACCAATTAATTATTTTAAGGTTAAAAATCACTTTTCGTCTCGATAGTTTGTCAAAGTTTCCATTTTTGTCTTATGCTTTTAAATATGTCAATTTGACCCATATAGTGTTATATCTTCGCAATTCAAGGATACGTCCAATTCCGCGACAGAATAAGAAAGTGAAGGGAAAAAATTGACAGAATTGAAATTACAAAGACCAAAAATAACTTTTGTCTTTTTTTAATCAAGTGTTCTAAGTTCTAACTATTTTATTTGGGCTTGTAAAATTTGCCAGGATCGCATACAATTGGGCAATCAAGGTGCATACAATTCAGGCCCCGCATATACAATGAGACCAATTTGGATAGCTCCTTCGCCCAAACAAGACGATCAAACTGCCCAAGAGCCTCTGGCTCAGGGGACAACAACTTGGCCCCACTTGATCTTCAAACCCCTACTGCCTTTGACAACAACTACTTCAAGAACCTCATCCAGAAGAAAGGCCTCCTCCACTCTGATCAGCAGTTGTTCAATGGTGGGTCCACTGATTCCATAGTGCGCACCTACAGCAACAGCTACAACACCTTCAGTTCTGACTTTGTGAGCGCCATCATCAAGATGGGAGACATCAAACCTCTCACTGGATCCAATGGGGAGATTAGGAAGAATTGCAGGAAGCCCAATTAAGCTTGTGCCCCTTTGTTTTCTCACTGTGGTGCTTATAATAAATTGATTGGCTTAGATTTTGTTTTAGTCTATGTTTTGGGTTTGATGGCCTTGAAGGATTTGGAATTTTGTTTGAAAGCTGTAACGTAATGTGTTATGTTCTGTTCATTCTGTTGAGATATATTAAATGGATAAATCTATACTATTATTTTTTTTCTTAGTACAAGCGATAGTTTAAATTAGAGTGGAGGATTTCTCATACACACACAATTATAATGTTGTGGAGATTCGAACCCAAGACCTCCTCAAGTCAAGATCCTTTTTCATTGAATTAGACCGTTGGCAAACACTTATGGTCTGTGTAAAATGCCTTTCCAATGCAAATTTAATTTCAGTTGCTTTATGCATAAATGTATAACTGTTTCATTGGCAAGAGAGAGAATGGAATTGGAATGACCAAGCTTTCCATTAGGTAGGGAGAGAGAGAGAGAGAGAGAGAGAGAGAGAGAGAGATTCTCAAGCACCAATGAACAAAATGCATTATAATATGGTTGGTGACAGAGAATTTAAACAGGGGAATTGGATTAATGGGCCTACTAATTAAGATTTGAATTAATTAATCAAACTTTGCATCAGATATATATATATATATATATATCCGAGTCAAACTCTAGATGGGGAAGGTTTGTTATGTTCAAAGCCAACGTGTGTGCAAAACTTGGGTACACTTGTTTGTGGACTGATGGAGTTACTGTTCTGTTTTTTAGGAACTTTCATCTGCTAAGTTCTAGGATTTGAGGTTGAGTTAGTCGATTCTTCTAAGTCTATAAGTGGCTACCCTAGCTAACCTGAATTTACCACCTTCTTTTTTCCTTTGAATTTAAAATTTTAATCAACATAGGCTTTTTGCTGTGTTTCCAAAAGCCTCTCTAATTAACCAAAAAAAACAAATGAGATCAATCGCTTCCTCTTATGCCTCAACAGCCATTTTCTTGACCTTGGCTCTCCTAATTGTGCAGATGGAAGCGAAGGCCATCGATGAAATGTCACCAAGTTTTCATGCCACTTCTTGTCCAAAACTCTTCCCCACTGTGAAACCCATAGTGGAATCCGCCATTAAAAAGGAGGCTCGAATGGGAGCCTCTCTCCTCCGCCTCTTCTACCATGACTGTTTTGTTAACGTAAATTCACCTTCTCCTTCATCTTTACGCATGTAACTTAGAAATTTGTCACGTGTGACATGGTTTTTTTTCTTAATTTGGGTGGTCTTAGAAATATTATGGGTGTGCAGGGATGTGATGCGTCGTTGCTGCTGGATGATGCACCAAACTTCATTGGAGAGAAAAATATACCTCCCAACAAGAATTCTACGAGGGGGTATGAAGTGATTGATGAAATCAAGTCTGCGGTGGAGAAAATGTGCCCTGGCATCGTCTCATGTGCTGATATTATTGCCATTGTTGCCAGAGACTCTGTTTCCATTGTAAGTTAATTAATCACTTGCTTAATTCCATAATCAACTTCACAATTCACACCTAATGATGCAGCTTGGAGGACCAAGTTGGCATGTTCAATTGGGAAGGAGAGACGCTAGGGCTACAAACGCGATCGTTACTAATGTCAGCATACCTCTTCCGAAAGCCAATTTAAAGGAGCTCGTCCTTAGATTCCGTGGTATTGCGCTTAAAAGGAGAGACTTGGTTGCTTTAGTAGGTATTACTAGCATGTTACATTTTTAAATGATCAATAGTGGGACTCTTGTTCGAATGTCGTAACAAATTAACATTTTATCTCATGTCTACAAATCCATTATATTAATATGTGGTTTTTTTTTTGGTTGGTAAAATTAATATTTACCTGCCAGGAGCTCATACACTAGGAGAAGCACAATGTCACTCCTTCAGAGAACGCATATACAATGAGAGCAACATGAACAAAGAGCTTGCCCAGAAAAGGAGATTAAAATGCCCAAGATCTAAAGGCTCAGGTGACGCCAACTTGGCTCCAATTGATGCTCAAACCCCAATAGTGTTTGACAACAGCTACTACAAAAACCTTGTCCAAAATAAAGGGCTCCTCCACTCTGATCAGCAGCTCTTCAGTGGAGGCAAAACTGATCCCATAGTGCGCACCTACAGTGAAGACCAAGAAGCCTTCTTTGACGACTTTGCGTCTGCCATGATCAAGATGGGAAGCGTCAACCCCCTCATTGGTCCAGCTGGCGAGATCAGGTTGAATTGCAGGAGGATTAATCCAATAATTTAACCTCTATATTGCATGATTTAACATTTAATTAATTGTTTTCATGATTTCTCTTAGAAGGTGTCACATATCAGAGTTTTGTTCTTGTTTGCAATCAGGGATGTGTATATGTTTTTGTTGGGTGTCTTTCAGGGTATCTAAAGAGTTTCTTTTTTGCCTTGCCATTTAGGATACTAGAATTTGGGCCTAGCTCGATCGAGGCCCTGTCCTAATAGATTGTGCTAACAATAAAATCCATCAACTTGTTCACGCGTGATTACTGCTCGAATTAATTAATTAATCGTTTCGGTGGTTAACATTCTAGCTGAGTTGACTTTGCATTCACAAATACAATCCATAATTGTATGGGGAATTCATTGACCATAGCACTTGACTTCACCAATTTTGCTAATTAAGCAATTTCTAGCCAACATACGAATCTGCTAAAAAGGCATAAACGTTACCATTAACAACATTACCATTATAAACGTGGTACCATTGTTGAATATGTAAAGCATCTCAAGAAAAAAGATTCCTGGTTCTCTTTTTCAATTGACTTATAGGGAAGCAAATGATGTTGAACACTACTTTGCTCGATTCAGTTTGCATAATGTAGACAACTTTATTCGGTTTGAGGTGCCCCTTGATCATATTCAGGACGCTCTATTATATGATCTATTGAGTGAATGAGGTTCTCTCTAAAAAAACAACATAGTGTTAATTAATTTGTTTAGAAGTCAGTGATTTAGGGTCCGTTTGGTGTCCTATTTGGATCTAATTTTATAAACTCAAAAACATATTTTAATTCCAAATCTCGAAAAATTCATTTAGTAGACCCATTTTTTAAAACTCAAAAACACCCCTATTATTGAAAACAAAAAATAGTGAGATTCTCTCTCTCCTCCCTCTCCCGTCTCTTTCTCTCTCTCTCTCCTCCCTCTCTCCTTTGCCTTTTCTTATTTTCAATTGGAGAATTAGGGTTTCTGATTTTCTGATTTTAATTTCAATTCTTTCAAGATCTTAAAAATAGTTTGGAGTGCAATGACAAACAATTTTTAAAATTTTTAAATTAGTATTTTAAAACTCATGTTTTTAAATTAAAAAAAAATCATAATTTTTTAGTAGCATACCAAACTGACCCCTAATAATCTTCTGAATTCAATCTCACATTCTCTCTTGTGTATTAAAAAAAAAAATCAAAACATAATGCTCAATTGAGAAAACTTTAATGTGGTAATCTTTCAACTTTGGTTAAACAATTACACACATATAATGGGTTAGACCAATTAACTAAAGCAGTGTTGTCCACTCTGTTTTACTCAGAATTCGAATCACCCTCCCTTAAAATTAAACAATTCAAGAAAAATAAAATGATTAAACAATCTCGGGAAGAATTTAGTTCTGCATCACATGAAAGCTATTATGTTAATCTATTCTCATTGTTGACATCCTTATGATTATATAAGCTAAAGTTGTCAACCCACATAAATGCCATGGCAGTCAAAAAAATCATATATATATTCCTCAACTTTCCAGAGTCGTCATGTGTGCACTCTTGTTTAAAATTCAGTGTACAAGTTGTCTATTCCGGGGCCTAATTAATTTACCACTAGGGTTCTTAAGTTTGTGATCTTTCTATCACTATAATTTACACATTTGTACGAAATATTCCTGCATGACTACAGCTAGCTAGCATTTGGTTTAGTTTCATCCTCGAGATTTGAGAGCATACATGTGCTAGAGAGAGAAACATTGGTCAAATATTATGATTTCTTAATTTATGTTTTGATCAGGAACTTGTTTATATTTGTTAACATAAGCCATAATCATCTTCTAATTCTTCGTAAGGTCAATTAACTCTGACTTCAAGACCCGATTAGTGACTTCAGAGATGGTCTCTAACTGAGCTTGCTAGTCTAAATCAAACCACTTGCAAGTTCCAAAAAGGTGAATTTATCTTCATTAGGAGAGCTAGCTCTACCTAGATTTGTATTAAGATTAAAACGTATAATTAATCAGGGTGGCGTAGGCCGACACCTTCAAATTAAGTAGGAAAATTGAGAGGCATTATCTGGTCCGGTGATAAGCACTGCATGGATAATAAAATTGCACCGACTCGTATAAATATCTCTTCAAACGAAGCATATCTAGGTTTTCTTTCTCATTCGTACTTGAATCTCAAGGCAAGGCTGCTAATCAATATCAAATAAGGAGATCCCCCAAATTTTTTTTAAGCGATAGGTTTTTTATTAATAAACAAACACAAGCACAAGTAAAGATGTGATGAATATGAATAAATCTTATCTCGTGACCAAACACAACAACATGTTGAATTGATCTGGAGAGAATCAAGCACAACCCAAAGATGACTAAAATCCCCGATTCAGCAACCGTAACCACATGTACTCAAACTTGCAATATAAATCCGCCACACAACAACATAGGTTATCTTGAACACCAATATTTTCCTCATTTGCCTATTTCCTTTAGGGGAAGAAATTAGGTAGCAAAATTCCGTTTAATTAGTTGTTTTAAGAATTAACCAAATGGAGGCTTTTGTTAGAATGTACGCAATTAATCAAGCATATCGATCAATTATCAGTTAATGATGTCTCAAAATGTTTGAAAGGGTGTCGAGTGAGATCTAAGCAGGCAAGCATATACATGCATGCATATTCATAAGTACATGCATACTAGACCTTGGGAAACCTCTATACTCACATGCATATTGATAGATTCAAGAGACTCAAGACCAAAATAAACTCAAACAACCCTAATTATAGTTTCCTTCCTCAGCTTTAGTTCCATATCAAATTATTAATTAATCTCCTTTTGGTTTCAAAGCTGTATACACACACCATCTTGCTGTATAAAGAAAGGCATGTAGATGATCGCATTTCTTTGAACAGTTTTCAATATAGAAATCAAAGGGGGTTGTACGAAGACAAGATAAGATGCCACTATTTTAAGCAACCCATGACATAAGACCAAATTCCATCACATCTTGGTTCTAGAGACTTGAATGAGGCTGACGAAATTCAGTAGAGCTCTATATATATATATAATTGAGAGGTAGTAAACAAGGATTGAAATTCTCCATTTGGTTTTCTTGGTTATGTAATTCATGAGGTTCCTTCTTTCTCGAATTCCACTACTTGGGTTGAAATCCACACGCCAAGGAAACCAAACCGCTTTGAGAAACTAATCTAGCAGCTGGCAGGACCATTGACCATCCAACAAATACAGATACATCTACTTCACAAAATATGCTGTAACTTCACTAAATAGCAACATATATACATATGTATGTGCATTGTTTGATTATACTGATCATTATTTCATTTTACAAAACTGCCCTTTACATAAGATCCCTTCCCAATTTCACAATCAAGTTATCCCCAAAACTTTGTAACATTTCTTATAGACAAGCCGAATTCAACTAAATCTACTAACTTAACATATAGGACGTAATTTATGTATAACGAAGAACCATTTAATTATTTTTCTAGCTTTACCCATAGCCACTGTTTTTGTGTTGAGAGTATAATCCCATGTCGGAAATAGAAGACTTGCCATAGTAGTTTAATAAACCAATTTGGACTTCTCCGCTCATTACCAATTCGTTTTGAGTTGGATGCTTATATTCTAAAATTAATAAACTTAGTTATCTAATAATATTATTTAGATTCTTAATTATATCATATATATGCTGGGTCAGGGTTACCAACTTGTCCCTTAAAATATTAGTCCTACTAATAATTTATCCAGAATCACTCTGCAAAGTATTTATTGTCATAGAGTAGAGATAAAGTAGAATAATCGATATCATTACAAGGGTTAACTTATCCCACATTAATACAACATACAGGCCTCCGTAGAACACAAATACTAAATATATGCCGATGAAGATCACAACATTTCACAAGCCTTTGTCTCCTCCCCCAACTTCAATCTATTAATTTCTCCAAATTAAGAATAATTCATGATCCTATATTGGCAGAGGCTAACATGTGCAATTGTCTATGTAGTCTATAGACAAACTAGATCACAGCACGCGAAAATGACACCATGATTAAGCCCAATCCCAACCAAACCTAACATCACCACCACAGAGCTCTCAGCCGCAGATATTTATATATATATTTTTCCCCTAATGTAAGCTGGTATTAGGGTTTCAGTAAAAATTATTTGTTCTTCTGTCTAATTCAGAAATGATAACATGTTTAGTTTTGGTGGCTATAGTGGCCGTTCAATAACTATAACTAGGAGGAAGTAGAAGAAAAGTGGTGGAAATTAAAGTTAATATGTGGCATGAAGAAAGGAACATAACAACCAACAATATCTAGAGACAAAATAGGGACCTAAATTGGATTAAGACAGTAACTAAGAAACTAAAAAACACCCCAAGCAGCCGATATATAATATAAATTATATAATTCTCTCTTTATCATCATTTTATTCCACTTGAAAAATCATCATAATAAGAAAATTAAATGGGATCGATCTCTCTTGATTTCATGAGTCTAATAATAATTAAGATTTTAACCAAAGAAGGAAACATTTTCACTTGAAAGGGTGCTATAGTCCGCGGTGCTTGGTTGATTAGTGTACATAGAAGAAGAGGAGGAGGTAGGAGGTAGAGGTGGAGGCGGAGGTGGCGGGGGAGGCGGCTGTGGGGTCTGTGGCAGGGAAGCAATCGAAACAGCCCCCGAAGTAGAGAACAAAGCCATATGATGAGAATTAGAAGGAAGGAGATTCGCTTCCCTATATTTGTATTTAAGTATCTCACCCCTAACTGCATTGAGCTCAGCTTGTAAAGATTGAACCTGTTGTTGCAAAGCTGAAATCGCACCCATGCATCCATAAACTGGATCTCTTAGTCTCACATTTGCTTCATAAACAAGACTATTTGCAGCATCTGCACGTTGACTCTCCGGCACCTCCTGAATTAATTAATTACACCAAACACGCACGCAAACAAACTAAAATCAGAAATAATTAATGTAATTAAGAACAAATAAACTTGAACGGCAGCGAAGTATCTACACTGCAGTGTTTGTATTGGTACCAAAGACTCTTTTCCCCAAAATGAATGAAAATGATCCGTGCATGATC